>JAUEJL010099741.1:0-13354 GCA_032274825.1 Drosophyllum lusitanicum
TCTCTCTCTGATCTACCCGGGCCGTCACCACCCCATCACCACCACCACCCCTTACTACCGACCACCACCACCCCACGACCATCACCCCATAAATCGATAACCGCCTTAGATGTAAAGAAACCACCACCACCGCCGCAGATTTTGAAAAAACCACCACCACTGCCATAGATCTGAAGAAACGACCATCACCGTCGCAGATTTGATGAAACCACCATCATCACCTTCGCTCACCATCGCAGATCTGATGAAATCAACATCATCACCGTCGCTCACCGCCGCATATCTGAAGAAACCACCATCACTGTCACTGATCTGTGTCGCTGACCAAGAACCCTAAATCCAGAAGACCATTATCATCGAGAAGACCATTTCTGTTTCTGATTCTTTTTTATTTTGAATATTTCAGATCTATGGATATTTTAATAGCATTGATTAAAAAATTTGTTCTACAATTGTTTTTTGTTATGCCATTCATCTTATTCTTCATTGAGCAAATTACAAATTTTGTCCCTATGGTTTGCATAAAGTCTCACTTTTCGTCCTTTAATTTTAAAAATTACATTGGTAGTCATTGTGGTTTGTATTTTATTACGAATTTAGTCCTTTACACAAACGGACGTTAATTATAAATGTTATTTGCCCTCATGTGACTTGCACATGAGGGTAATTTGGTCATTTAAATGGCTATCCTTATCACCAAACAAATTTATCTCCTTATTTTCGTTACCAGACAAACATATTTTATACAATATCTTTCTCTCTCACTGCACACACACTCTCTCTCTCCTCTTACCTCTTCGTCTCTCTTTGTGTGCCACCATCGCCACCACTAGAAATCACACCACCGGCACCATCAGAAATCCATCTTAGTCACTCCATCACTGCCATCAAAAGCCACCTGCAACAAACTCTTTCTCTCTCTAACCCTTCCCCTCCCCTATGTTCCGTTGACTCACAACCACTACCATAATCGAAGCTTCATCTTTCCAGATCTTTGTTTTTTAAAAATCTTCATGAACATATATGTGTTTTTTATTACAAACCTGTTGGGTTTGTGAAGGATCCATGGATTCTTGAACAGATGAAGTATCAATGGATGGTGCATCCATCTTCTTTGTTTTAGGGTTTTGTTTTTGGGGTTTCACCATAAATGTTTGATTTCAATAGAGGGCAAAACCTTAAGTTGTATCCACCTTGACTATAACGAAATCATATACGTTCATCACTTTTTCGGTGGTGGCAGTGTTAGAGAGAGAAAGAGATACGTAGAGAGACTTTGATGATGGTGGTGGTTGATCTCTACAATGGTGGTGTTGTTTTCTGATGGTGGCGGTGGTCGGAATAAAGATAGTGGCAGTGTTGGAGAGAAATAGATACATAAAGAGAAGGTGGTCGGATGTGACTTCCGATGATGGTTAGGGCTGGAGAACAGGTCGACGGTGTTGGTGGTTTTACTGTAAGGAGCTATGATGGCGATGATGATTTTTGATGATGGTGGTGGTGATAGTTTTCCGATAGAGTGCTTTGGATGGTGATGATGGAGGGCTATGGTTGGTGGCGGTGGAGTGAAAGAATTTAAGAGGGATAGAGTGAGACATAAATCGAGAGAGAGAGAAAGGAGAGGAACTTTGTTTGGTAATGAAGATAATGAGTAAAATGACCAAAGTACCATCATGTGCCTTGCACACGAGGGGTCCTTAACATAAAAAGTAACGCCAGTTACCATAAAGGACTATATACGTAACGAAATGCAAACCACAGTGACTAGCAATGTAATCTTTAAAATTAAAGGACGAAAAGTGAAACTTTGTGCAAACCACAGGGACGAAAATTTTAATTTACTCTTCTTCATGAGTTTCCATCTTGTTCTTGATTAGGGTTTCTATCTTGTTCTTATTAGGGTTTCTATCTGTATATACCTTCATGAGATACAGATTGAACATAGACTAATTGTTTAAAATCTTAACTTGGTGTAAAAAATAATTATAATACTAATTGTGTATTTTATTTTACTAATTAATATATTTAATATAATTAAATGTAATTAAAAAGTTTAATTAGAAATAAAGGTAGGAGAGAGGCAATGGACTGTTTGGCAACAAGAATAAGATGGACCAAATTACCCTTTGACTAACGGTCAAAGATAACTGTTGTTAGCATAAATGACCAAAAGTGAAATAAAAAGACAACCACAGTGACTATTCTTATAATTTTTAAAGTTAAATGACTAAAAGTGAAAATTAATAAGAATCACCGGGACAAATTTTGTAATTAACTCTTATTCTAAAGTTATTTTGACATAATTACATCATATACGGCTATTTAAACTTTAAAGATATTGAGTAAAATGTAAAAAATAGTACTCTTACTAAAATAAGTTCTCTTTACCAATCATTACCCCAAAGGCCTAAAATCCAAATAGAATAAGATTGAAGGAAAAATTAGTTTCAACTTCCTCCCCAACGTCTCGACTTTCTTTCTAAAATAAAACTTAACAACCCTTTTTATTTTTGTTTATTCCCAAAATTTTCCTTTGTTACTTTTATTGTTAGAAAAATTCAAGAGCGGTTCCGGGTGTCAGTATTTTCATACGGAATGGATCTACATCCGAACCCGAACCTGAAATCAAGTTTGGCAGGAACAAATCGTTATATAAATACTAACCACCGAATTCTCCATCAACACAATTCCATACGCCAACGCTTGCATCTTGGATTTTTATTTTTTTTAATTAAAAAAACCTGTAAATTATCCATCATATCGCCGTCGTTGATCTTTGACCACCGGCAGTGAAGCTGTTTCTGCGGTACGATCCTCCATCGCCACCATCATTAATATATTTACCGATCGTTTTGTTCTCGTTTTGGTTTCTGTGTTACTTTCCTGTATTCTATCTATGTATGTTCGTTTAGTCGGTTGAAATCCGATGTTGATTTGCTGAAATTCTTCCATACCTATAAATAGTTACTCTTAAAAAACAAAACAAAACAAAAAATCTCGTCTTAGCGCCTGAATAAATTATTATTGGGGTTTTATGTTGGATTTATTTTACGATTCCACCAACAAACGTATACATATACTTATAATTTATGTTTTGTTACGTTATATGGAGAATGTTACATACGATCTTACGATTACTTTCGTTATTATATATGGATCTTGGTGTGATGGGTCAAAGTTTCAATAAGAAGATAAAGAGCTTGATTGATCGCAATCCTCGTTCGTCTGGGAATTATTCTTTTGTTAAGGAATTTCGGCTGGGCGACTTTATTTTTTAGGGTTTGATTTAGTTATTTTTTTTGTTTAACCTAGGTATCCAACCGGCTTTGCGAGCCTACTAATCCCACGGCGACTACCCGAGCCCATAGTCATCACAGGTGAACCTCCCTAGCCGCAAAGGGATTTTTTTTCCTCCTAGGATTTACCTCAAGGTATTTTCACCCTTGAAGCCCGAGGTTTGATTAATTGATTTAGTATTTTGTCAGTTTAAGTGTTCTGTATCAGTGTTGGACTAGGACTATTTATTTAGATTGATCACGATTTGCTCTTTTCACATCTATATGGTCCTTTGATTTTTATGATCTCTTAAGCTTCAAGTTAACATCAGGTGTTCTTTTAAGCTGGGAAAAATTGATCTGACTGATGACTTGGGTGCGAGTACTGAGCGTATATTCGTCTTCATATGTTCATTAGAGACATTAAAAAGCTTAGAAGTTGTAATATCGTTATTGAGTTAGGCTTCCGTTTCTATACCGGGTGCGAATTGGGTGTAGTCTGACTTTTTTTTTTGAACGGCAGAACACATATTCCCTAAACCTAATCTTAAATCTACACCTTTTTGTCCACTAGAGGACTTGAACCCACAACCTTGTGGGACACCCAAGTATGCATTACAAAGCCATTTGTTAAAATATAAACCAATAACACGGGTACGTCTTGGGTACAAGTGAGACACGGCTTGACTTTTTTAAAGGCTTTGGCCCGTTCTTTCTTTTTTTTGTTTTGTTTTGCGGCTTTAAGTTATTGTTTCATGGGTGGAAGCATTTAGCGTCTTCGAATATTTGGACATGTCATACATACTTACATACACGGTGTGTGTGTGTGAAACATAAGACATTTTCTGACTCACAGTCTACTCATAATTAGAGTTTTGAGATTTCTACTTCTCCCTATCATACGTAGTTGTCTCACACATGGAAAACAATTGAACGTTTTCTTGTTCTATTTTTATCAAAATCTGGAATCTTCTTTTTATTTGCTTGTAGGATGTTTGTTTGAGATAGACTGTGCTAAACATGTACTTTTAGTGAATTGTTTTTGCTAGAGTTAAAACATGTGTTTGGACTTAATTTGTGAAGTTATTTTGTTTATCTGATATGTTTGTCTGTACTTCCGTATATGTATGTTATTACATATGCATGCCGCCACCAAAATTGGCTTTTCTTAAATGCCAACCCATGTGCCTGATATCTATCCCAACTGATATTCACTCCCATTACCTGCTTCCTAGCTTATAGGAAATTAGGAATGTATAAGTAGGGTTTCTTGTAGATTTTAAAAAGAGAAGATGAACTAACATAAGCAATGCTGATTCGTCGTTACATGGTCATGCTTCTTGTGCTCTGGGTTTCTGTTTCCAGATTTCTGGTGTTGGATGATTGTTTGTAAAATGATTCGAAGGGCATTACAAATGTCGATGACAATGGATCAATTATGGATGCTTGTTCTGTATTCTGTTTCAGACATAGAATAAGCTAAATAGCTATACACACATCATCTTCTAAGTTCTAACCCACACTCCCCGAGTGTGAAATATCTTTCTTTTTTTGCAGCAAAAGCCCTTACTTTCAGTTGTACATGTTACTACCTGGTCTTCACACTCGCCTCGCCTTTGTTGAAACAGACAATGTAAAAACTGGTAGTATAATAATCCTCTCAGAATGCATGGAGTTGATCTTTATATAAAAAGGTTTCGAAAACGTATACTGTATCTTATGTGAACCCCACTGTTGGAAGTTGGTCGCAGCGCACTTCATATCCCATTGCTCATACCCATCCTAGATGAAGATTGGATCAGGATAGTGGAGGTCGTGTTTTGTTGGAGAGATAATGATGTTCTGTGGTCAAATAGAAGAGTTTTCTATTATTTATTTTTGTCACTGAATGTATGCTCTAAAGTATAAGTACGTAAAAAGGAGGAAATTGTAATTGCCCCACATCTGTAAGCTGCGAACTATAAGTTCATTGGAAGTTGAATGGACGTAAACTTAGTAGATCATATTGGATAGGAATGTACAGTAGGTCAAAAAAAAGTCAGGATGTGTTGAATTGGTCATAGCTTTGCAGGTCATTGTAGCTCTTGTGTTATCTTAATCTCAATTTACGTTTCCTATGGTATATCTATTATGTCTCCTCCATAGAAGATCTTGACTTGCATATTTTCATTTTTCGCATATTTGTATATATCATGTTGATTACAAGGTGTGTTTAGTCACACATGTGTTCAAAAGAACACTGCATGCTCCATAGAAAGCACGATGGTAAATTAGAGGAAAGGGAAAACAATCAAGAGGAAAGATGTTTAGTAGTTACCCATTCCAAAGTTCGTGAGCTTGTAAGCGCTGTCAATATTTATAACTATAATATGTATATGCTAGCTTATAGATCTTCTAATATGTTAAGGATACTGCTGCTGTTATTAAGTTGTGAACACTGAATATCTTCTTAACCAATAAAAAATTGTAATGGGTTTCAGTTTTCCTATTGAATAGAAGTGAAATATCAAAACTACCTACTTGATTGACTATCCCATACAAAGTCATTGATATTATTTAACTCTAGAAACTTGATACCTAAATCAATAAAAACTTTATGTAGTCTATTATTTCATTCTCCTTTCCTATTCTTATCGAGTTATTCTTCCTTTAGTCATATATTCATGATATCTTTGATGTATAATTTCACAAATGCTGCTTCTCTCATTGAAAAGATATCCCTGATTTCGTGAATGTTTATTTCTATTTGAAATCAATTCCTCTTTTCCCCATAGAAGGCATGAACGTTGCTTAAGTAATCTTTGACTATTCGCTTGTCACCGAGTCTGATTGTTTTGCAGATGCTAAGATTATTTGAATTTTCTAGAGATTTAGAAAATCAAGCTCTTGTATAGTAGGCAATATGTGGTTAGGGCTAGGCAGTGAGTATTATGATTTGAATCGAAATCCTGTGTGTTTGGCTCTTCCAGATTTGAGATGCACGGCTTCATGCATATAGCCTCGCTTAACTGTTTTTCTGTTTTCTTGCTTCGATTCCTACATGTTCATGACTTCATGGGATTTTATGCCTTGGATCATTTTGTTATTTCTGAAGATGCAAGCATCTATCGTTAAAGCTTGGAACGAATCTAGGCCACTTCAGAAAATTTCCCTTGTACACCTAGTCATCTTAACTAATTTTAGTGATTCATGGATATCTATCTAGTTGCAGTCTTTAGCCAGCTGTAGGATCTTCATCATATAGAGAGCTATTTGGACTTTTGTCTTTTCTTATTCTCTGAATCACAAATTCACAAGCGCCATTGCATTGCAGGAACTTTTGACCTATCTGAGCAACATGTTTTCAGTTTCGAGTAGTATATAATTATCAAGATAAAAAATTTCCAAACAGATGCAAATGTTTTTTAAACAGTAGCATCCTCTTGTGTTTATCTTGAGAGTTGAGACCCAGTTTCCTTCCCTGACATACTGTCTAGCACTTGTAAGCATTGGAATCACAAGTCACAGAAGTGTGGAAATATTGCCAAAATATCTTACTTTCAGATACACAATTACACATTTTTTAACAAATGATAATATGGGCTTCACTTGTAATACCTGCTATCACCAAGAAGCATACAAAGGGTGATACCAATTCTCTTCACTATATCTTGACATCTAGTATTGGGTGTCATTTCAAATGGACAAAGATGACGATCTGCTTCTATAAATACGTATGAAGCAATAAGCTGATGCTATAAAAGAATCTAATTGAAGTATTGGATCATAAGAATCTTTGATCCTTGTTCTGAAGACTTGTGAAAGACCGAAATAATTGATTGGGCTGGATGAAATAAATCCGGATGGTTCTGGAGGGAAGAAGAATGGAGTGCCATGGTTAATTTCTAAGGTCATTATTGAGTTGCGGGCATACGACCCAGATCAGCAGGTTCTGGAGTGTGAAAGTGTAAATACGAGACTGTAATTAGGAAAATATATTTCCTTCGATACTGTTTTCAATACGGTGCAGATCAGCAAGTTCTGGAGTGTATTTCCTTCAATACTATTCTCAAGTCTCTTGAAGATTGTTACTGTTTATGATATGTCAAGAAATACGTCTAGAGTTCAATATATACTAGTGATGTATTCTTTGTTGGTGGAGATCAACTGTTGATTGCCGTTCATGTTTTGATAGTATGCTGCTTCTGTTTGGTATAGTTTGCTCATTGGTGGTTGTAGGTCGTTGGTTTATGCTGACATTATGGTTGCTAAACTTGTTTTAGCATATTAAAAGACCGATTACGCTTCCTGGCAATTAGGAAGGTTATGACCTTTTTTTCTATTTTCTTCGCGGAATAAGGGTTATTGGACAGCATCTACTTGTAAGTTCTGTTTGTTTTAGTAGTATATTGTTACGTGGCCCTTAAAACCTTTTATTTTATTTTATTTTTTAAAATGCAACGATTGCATCTTCATATGGAGGTAGTAGTTTCTTTTATCTAGATAACCCTTTTTGTGCAGTGCAGGATTGAATTATATAGGTCAAATTTCCAAGGAAAGATATATGAGGTACCTTATATTGAGGTATAGTTTGTTCACCGATGGTTGTAGGTTGTTGGTTTATGCTGAAATCAATGGTTGTTGAACTTGTTTTAGCATATTCAAAGACCGATCACACTTCCTGACAATTAGGAGGGTCATGTTTTTCTTTACACGTTTCCTGTTTCTTTCTCAAAATAATGTTTTATGGATACCATCTCTGTGTAAGTTTTGTTTATTTTAGTAGTGTATTTCAGTTTGGCCCTTTAAAAACTTCTTTGAAACGGAATCAACGGGTCCTTATATGAGGTAATAGCTCCTGTTATCTAGATAACCTTTTTTGTGCAGTGCAGGATTGAATTAAATAGGTCGAATTTCCAGGGAAAGATATATGAGGTACCTTTTGACCCTATCTTGTCTGTAAAATATGATTTGCTTCATAACCGCGGCAAAGCTAGATAGATTATGAGAGGCATGTCATGTTCAAGCTTGAAGCATAGTATGCCTTTGATAGATCTTTTTTTATATAGATTAACTTCTATTAAGCATCTTTTAGTTTGACATTCAGTTTTATAGTTTTAGTTAGTTTAAATTTGCGAACATAAAAGAGAAATGGACTCTCCTGCTTGGAATTCACAGGCTGGAATACTGCTATTTTGACCAGGACAGCAGCTGCTATGGATGAAAATAAATGTCCTAAAACTGTTAGGTCCAGCACAGATGGTCACCCAACGCTAAGGAGAATCAACGCATCACCTTTCTGTTATAGCCTCTTTGTACATATGTTCAGCGGAGAATTTTGAAGATGAGTAGTGATGGCAGTTTTATTGGTTGGACTGGATCTTGTTTATACTATCCTCTGTTTTTAGTTGTAGGAGAGTTTATATTAGCTCCTTTCTATTTTTTATAACTTTTGTTGACTACCTTATAAAAGAAATGGATGAGACCATTCTAGGTTACACACCGAAAATCGTTTCTCCTTGTTATAGAATTACTGATAAATGATCTATGATTGTTGAACATTATATTATTTTCATTAAGGAGCTTTTGAACGCTCTAAGAACCCTTTTTTTTTTGTTAAATTGATTAATTTCTGAAGAAGCTATCATGATATTAATGTGTTTTCTATTCAACAGATAAGAATTTAGAGGAGAAGACTACTCTCTCTCTGAAAGTTATTAATGTCATTTATGAATTATATATTTATAAATTTTGCTGATTTGGTTCAAAAAATAATTATTAGGTTGAATGTTGTATGATCCATCAAGCATGATATGTAACAGCAGGTACGTGAGAATGTAGAAATGATCTATATGGAACTTAAATTTAGAGCATTTACAAATCATAAGCTGAGAATATAAACTATCTTGGTGGAGATGAGTGTCAAATGGTTTACACGAGTATAAAACACTCTTTTTAAGGGACTTGTTAAATGCATTTTTCAACAATAGGTTTTCAATATCTCTGTGCAAAATTTCTGACACTCTTATTGGTACTGCTTGGTAGAATTGCTCGAGTGTCTATTTGCTATCACTGCTCATCTTAAGCTTAAAGCTATTATACTTTTATCTGTACAGGTTGACAACCAGCTACTTTGTTTCAACAACAGACTGAAACAAACCTTTTTTAGTTTTTAAAAAGATGAGGCGTAGACACCCATCTAACTCATTTACAAGATCTGGAATTGATCAGCTTGGCAGCAACCACACTCCAACAGAGCAGTCTTATTTCCCTACTGGTAACATCATACACACACACACAAATCTCTGTCTTCATGTAATATATGAGTGTTGTTTCACTGCTTCATGTAAATGGACCTTTTCCAGGAAGGGGTGTTGGCCCAGATAATGTTCCATTTGTTGGTCAGATGAATCATATGACAAGAGGTGGGGTACCGGAAGGCAGGGCAAACGAATATTCTTCATCAAGTGTTGGCATGGAAAGACAGCCCTATGTGGCAGGGCCTCCTGTTGTTCCATACTCACATTCATCAATCACAGAAAATAGATCTTTGGCACCCGTTGGGCACATACATTGTACTAATTATAATGTTCCGAGTATGTGTGATGTCTCAACCCGCCCAGCAGGAATTGTTGGGCCCCTTAAAAGAAAAAGGTCAGGTAGCCTTTATAGTGCAGGAGCAAGTTCCTCATCCAGTTCTTCACAAATGCAAATGGAAAAACCGGCTGTTGATGCTCAAAGTGCACCTTCATATAGGAGCAGTCTCACAATTGGTGGTGAAGATTCATCTATAAATGTGCGACGTAGATATAGACTTGATATGGAACCTAGCATCACAAGACCACGCGTACCAAGCCATTCTTCTCAGTTTTACCATTCATCCCCTGGTCAGCATCCCAATCTAGATGCTAACGAGGGACGATGGAATCAAGTTCCTCGTTATGCTGCTTCCTCTCACAGAAGGATCTCCCCTTCAGGTGAAACTTTTGCTTTTTCTTCTAAACGATTGGAGAAGCTAAAAGGTTGTATTTAAATGAATTTTCGTGAAACAAAAAACAGATAACAGTAGCGGCTCAAGACATGAGATGAATCGTATCCATGGTTCAGGTGATGGCGGTGCCTCTGACCGTGATTCATATTTCAGCAGGCATCCTGTCTCTTCCTCACACGGTCCATCAATGAGGGAACAACAGGTTACCCAATCTCAAAGATCTGAGTCTTCATATGGGAATGGTTCAAGGTACTCCAACTATGCACATGGTGGTACTTCATCAGCCAATGGACTGCACACACCGGATAATTTCTCTTCCAGAAATTATTCAAGGCATCGCTCTACTGTAGGATGGCGAAGTAGTTACAGAAGTGGTAGACCTAGGATAGCTGTCGACAGATTCCCACCTGTTTTTTATTCAACAGAATCCCATGATAGAATGGGACATCATGAGGTATGTAATCTTTTTGCTTCTTGAATAGGTGGATGGATACTTTTGTTCATGGCAGCAATCTTTAAATCTCTAGTTACATCTAACTTGAATCCCATTCTACATAGTCCATCATGATGATGGATCAGGCATCCTTCTATGGTAATTCCAGAAACTTCTTGGATCAATATAGAGATTTGAGGCTAGACATCGACAACATGAGCTATGAGGTTTGATTATATTTCAATATAATAGGTTCAATTTTGTTGGTGGTTTTTTATTAATATAAACTTAATTTGCCGGCCTTCAGGAACTGCTTAACCTTGGGGAAAGGATAGGGAATGTGAGCACTGGTTTGTCCGAGGATAACATCCCCAAGTGTTTAAGGGAAAAAGTTTATTGTTCTTCAGAACAAAAGCAGGAGGAAGTTTCTTGTCCTATATGCCTTGTAAGATATGCACTTTGTCACACATTCAAACGTGAACATTTGTTCTGGTTTTTTTATGGTTTAGGGGTATTCTCTGTCAATTGAAGTTGGGTTACAGTTGAAGTTGTTTTGTCCCTCTTGTTTCCATTTCTCATCTCTTTTGGGTGGATTTGTTCTTTGATCATGAAAACTTTGACATTAACAGGAAGAGTATAAAAGCGCGGATAAGATTGGAACAATGGAAAAATGTGGACATGATTATCATGTGGATTGCATTAAGAAGTGGCTGTTGATGAAGAAATTATGTCCTATCTGCAAAACTGAGTGCTCAAATTAAGAACCAAGCGAATAACCTGCTGCTTTGCCTTGTAAGGTGTAAATATGAATATGAATGGTTAAAATGTAATTTATATATGTAGTTGTCTCTGTTGTTTTTATTATAAGAAAACAATTATGTTGCTAGCTTCAATTCATGTGTGTTGGGAACCCAATTGTTGGAATATGACGTGTAAACATTTGTTAGGCGATTGTTTTTAATTTATTAGAAGATTACATGCAAGCTCAAATGAATTATAGTCGTTGATAAAAAAAAAATAGATGGTCAAGATTAAATAGTTATTAATTAATAACCTTAATTACATTAAAGCAAATCCTATATTTAAGTAATTAATTAGGGGTAATTTGGATATTTGATATTTACCCCTATTTTCTTAAAACTAAAATATTGCACAAATGCAAAGGTTTTAGAATACGAAAATTATAAAAAAAACAAGAATCGTATGCTCTTTAATATGACATTCATATTGCTATACTTTTCAATGAAAAAAATTTCTTATTTGCAAGGTTTTTTTACGGCACGTACAGTAAAGTCACAAATGCATGGTGCATATGTGCACCACCTGTTCATACTACTGTGTTATGTTCCCACACATGTGTGTCGGTGCATATATTCACCGTGCAGGTGTGCAGGTGTGCATATCGTGCACATGCGCATATACACCATATTGCTATACTTTTCTAAGAAAAAATTATTTTTGTTGGGTTTTTTTCAACACAGCTTCAGTTTTTGTGCACATATGCACAATATTACTCGGTTTTGTTCCAGGCTTCCAGCACAGGTTAAATAGGTGCACCTAGATGCACTTGTGCAAATAGAAATAAAAAAAATCAATCAACTTCCAACATATGGATTGACTTTTCTTGGTTATTAGTTATTACAACAATGTTTATTATAAATTCAAGGTATGATTATTTACTTTCGATCTTTCTTTCCCCTTTTTTCTTTTGATTTGGGAGACGGGCGTTGCGTTTGGTTCGAAAGGCATGGTTTCTTTCTAAATTCAAAAATTAATATTTAATAACATATTTATATACATTTTTTCAAGTTAAAATTATTCAATTTACCTAATATGAGATTGTAACAAACTTGTTGAATAAAATCACTTTCTAGACTTATTAAGATATTTCATCAAACATTTGATGCTCATAAAATCAAAACATAAAAGTAACAAACTTGTTGAATAAATTCAATTTACCTAATATGACATTGTAATAAACTTGTTAATTAACCATTGACCCAAAATCATGAAATGGATCATTCAAATAGCTTTTCAACAAAATGGCAACAAACAAAGCATATGTTACTCTCACAATCCCTCTTAAATTCCTTTTATCACCACTCAAATACTCATTGTGTTGCATCAAGGATATTATAAAAAAAACTATTACTTATGAACGAAATTGAATTCACCTTCTATTGGGGCATTTTAGATACTGATATATATCATGTGATTTTTTCAATTTCACCCATGGTAAGCTGTAATTTCTTCAAATTTCATCCACCACAAGTTGCATGTAACAATTATTACGTGTAGTGATCCATGAAGAGGACTTAGCAACGGTGTTTTCCAGAGCAGTGGTCGCTGGTGTTCAAGGTGACCATGGTCGCCGGTGTTCAAGGAAGTGAAGTTGCAGGTGCTCACGAAGTTGAGAAAATGAAGAATCTTCAGATCTGTTGGAGTCGATTTGAGGAGAGACAAGATCTTTTGTTGCTCGATTTGATGAATGAAGAAGGTATGAGACTAACCCGATGACATGAGAATTGGGTGATGGTGCAAGTGGGGTGTGTATTTTTACAAAAATACCCTTTTTAATTTATAAAAAGTATTAAAGACAACAAATTAAATGATTGGTCAATAATGGTTTTCGTGGTACTTGCATTAATACTGATTACCAAATGAACTTCTCCATAT
>JAUEJL010099752.1:0-25651 GCA_032274825.1 Drosophyllum lusitanicum
AAAGGTGTTAAATTACGAAAATTATACCAAATTAATGAGAAAATTGTGCTCTTTAATTTGAGACCGATCTTGCTATACTTTTTCGAAAAAAAATTCACGTTTGCTGGATTTTTTAACACAACTCTCGACATATGCACATGTGCATAATATGCATACATACATGCATCTTTTTGCACACATGCATATCTACATCTGTGTTGAAAACAAACTAGGTGAACCTGTGCATATATTTACACATGTGCATATCTACATCTATGCTGAATAAACTATGTGAATCTGTGTATATGCATACGTGCATATATTTGCACATGTGCAAATGTCGACCTGTATTGGAAAAAAACCCCAGCAAACACAAAAAAAATCGAAAAAATATAGCTACATCAATCTCAATTTAAAGAGCATAATTTTCTCGTTAATTTAGTATAATTTTCGTAATTTAATATCTTTCCATTTGAAGGATATATTAGTTTAAAAAAGTGATGGTAATGTAAAAATATCCAAATTGTCATTAATTAATTAAGGATAAGTTTGATTAGTTTAAGGTTATCAATTAACAACTCTTTGATCTGGAGCCTCCATCTTTTTTATCAATGGTTATAATTGGTTCTCGTACGAAAAACAGTTCTCGTTTAAACCATCCCCTATATATACTCACACATATATATGCATACACACATATAGTTAATATTTTCAAAATTAGTTCATAATTTAATTTATTAAAATTATTATTTAGTTTACAGTTAATAGTTTTAAGTTTATTTAATTCTTCTATAGATTAATATCAAATATATATACATGATTATAATCTGATTTATCCATCAAATATATTAAATTTATTTGAATTATACATCCAATACCCATTAGGTCGTCATATGTTTATTTAGTCATTCTTTAAAAAAAACCCTAATTTTTCAAAAACTTACCGCTGCCACCATCCGGCGGTCCGGTGGACCTTCACTTTACCCTACATCCTTTTTTTTCTTGGGAGGTGATATTTCCACATGAGAAATTGATTCATCCACGGATGATGTATGTTTTACTAACTTGTAACATGGCTACACTGGTGTTGTACATCATGTGGAAGAATCAATTTCTTATGTGGAAATATCACCTCCCCTTTTCCTTCTCCTTTATGTTTTCTAGATCCATTGTTGTTCGAGTTTTCAGATTTCTAGTTCGAGTTTTCAGATTTTTGATTTGAGTTTTTAGATTTCTGGTTCGAGTTTTTCAATATTCGTTCCTGTTACTGTTTATTCGAGTTTCAGGTTGCGTTTCGAGATTTCTGGTTCAATTTGAGATTCCCATTTGTCTGCTCGAGTATCGTGAGTTAGGTTCGAGTTGCAGATTGTTCTTTTCGAGTTCGTGGGTTCGAGTTTTTCGGAGGTTCAGAATTTTCAAGGTTTTCCTCGTGATTTCAAGGTTTTGTTCGTCATTCGTTTGTGGTTCCAAGGATTTTTTATGTTCAAAGGGTTCATGGTTACCAACCACTCATGATTTCAAGATCGTCGACCGTTTCAAGGTTTCAAGGTTGTCGGGTGTTTTGTGGTTTCAATGTTCCCGTTCGCTGTTCGCTCATGGTCTCAAGTGCCACATTGTCCGGTTTTCTTTTTGAAGGTTGCTGGCCTTTTAGGGTTTCAAGGTTGATAACAATTTTTGGTTTAAAGTGTGAGGCTCCCGACTGCTCAAGGCCATTTTTAGTGGTTCGATGTAATGAGGTTTGTGGTTTGTGTGGGGCTAGAGGTTGTTTGAGGTATGTGGTTCTTGTTCGTGGTTGTTTAAGGTTCGGTTCAAGTTGATGTGCCCTGGTAAGGGTTCATGGATCTGTTTCATGTTCTGGTCATGGTTGTTTAAGGTTTAGTTGAGTTGGTTGGATCCGATAAAGGTTCGTGGCTCCTATCTCACTTTCGTGTTCGTGGTTGGCTCAAGGTTGATGTCCAGTTCCTATTAGAGTTGATGGTTGGTTCAAGATCATAGTCGGTTCTAGTACGTGGCTCCAGATGGTTAGAGTTCGTGGCTTTAGTTCCAGATCGAGTTCTAGGTCGGTAAGAGTTCAAGGTTCGTTACAGGTCGTGTTTTTTGGTTTTCTAGTTGTTGTGTATCTTTTTCCTTTTGTGTCAGTTGTACTATCTAGCACCTTGCTAGTTTATTTTTAATAAAAATAGTTTGCCTTTCAAAAAAAAAACCTAGGCATTCTAAAGATTCTCCTAGTTTAAATATGTATTCAAAAGTATTAATTATAAATAGTTAATAGACAACCGGCTTCTAAAAATTAATATCAGGTATATATCCTTCTAAATTCTATAAACCCTGAAATATGTCCTTATATTTAACTTAATAATAATTAAATCATTTAAAAACTTAAACAACGCAATCCCTAATTTAATTTTATAAGTAAAATCTCCTAAATATTCTTCTTCCATCTTTACTTTCTTCCTCCTACTTCACTTAATACTTTGAAGTCGCAAGTTATTCTCCAAATGAATCCATATAAACTCCTTCGACTCTTGTCTACTCGGACCTTTTCAAATCTTCATATGCTCCACCTCATCTCCATCTTAGATGTGATGCACTTCATCTTCAATTGATTGATCCCTGTTCCACTTCATCTTCATCTCCAATGGATCCGTGAGTTCTTGTGTGATCGTGTTTTTTTACCGGAAATTTCGTATTAAAGTCATGTTCAACAAAAAATGGTGAAAGTTCACAAAATGCAAGTACCAACAATAGGAGAAATTACAATGAAAATTTGTTTAGATTTCGCAAAAACAAAACAGAGATCTGATTCAATATTTAGTAATCGATGGCTCATTTTAGGACATCCTACTTTTGAAATCCTAGAATAAAATTACAGACCAAAATTACGTTGATTCATCTAGTGGCGAAAGCGGTCGTAGCCGATGTTGCTCACAAATTGCCAGAAAACCGTGGCAAAGCGGTCGTAGCCGATGTTGTGGTGAATTTGAACTTGTTGTAGAAGGAAGATCTCATCGAAATAAACATCTTGTGATAAAAATCCTTTCACAGGAGAAAAACCGTACATATACTTCTTGCAATGGAACCTTCACGACACTGTAGGTGGAGAGATTATGATCCAGTGAAGGCAAAGCCAATTCCACATCTTGACTCGTTGACTCAACGGTACTACCCCGAATTATACTTTCTTCACTCACTAAACTCACTTTCGTAAAAAATTTATCATCTCGAACCTTCATGAAACCCTTATCGATCATCTTGTGTGATCCTTCATATGTTGAAATATTCATCTTCTCCACCTTAGTTCTTGTATGCTATTAAGCGAAGAAAAAGAATAAAGATAGAAGAAGGGTATTTAGAAGATTTTAGTTGTAAATTAAATTAGGATTTATGATTTTAAATGATTTAATTATATTAAATTAGTATAAGGACATATTTGAGAGTTTATAGAGTTTAGGAGGATATATACTTAATATTGATTTTTATGGATATAAATGTAATTAAGGGAGTTTGAAAGAATATATATGAAACTAGTTTAATACCTCATGTATAAACACGGGAGATTGTTAATGTAAAATTTAAACATTTATGGTGTGAAATCTTAAACATATAATAAATCAATATATTGATAACAAATTAATAAACATTCATGAAAATCGGAATATGAAGAAAGAAAATTGATATACACATCGATTTGTGCCGATAGTTGTTTGTGGAATTAGGAATTAAGTAAAAATTACCCAATAAAATTGCGATAATAATTGAATCAGGAATTAGGGTTTTGTTAAAGAATGCTTTTGAATGACATAAGATTCGATTAATTAGACGGGTAACCCGTTTTTACTTAAGAGTTATGCTCACTCAAAATTCACGGTTTAAGGCTTTTACGTAAGAAACTCTTAATTCGTTAGCCAATTGAGAAAATTAAGGGGGGTGATTAGTGGGAAAAAATCTAAAAATAAAATGATGACATCATAACCCCTTTTCTTTTAATATATATTAAAAGTTAAAGATTCTCTCTGTTTAAAAAAATCGGTTACTTTGTAGCAACTATGTGAGATGAATGCATTTTGTTACCACTGTTTTGAGTAGTTTTTTTATAGTTATAATAAATTTAGAAGGGGTAAAGTGCGCGAAAATACAACATACTTTGACAATATTGTCATTGTATGCAACTAACTTTATTTTATACCTAAAAATACAGATAACTTACAATTTTGGTTTATTGTATGCAATTTACCTAATAATATAAGTCACCAACCGGTTTATATGGCTTTTTTATTTTCTATTTTTCCATATCTTTAACATTAGGGTTTTCATATTCATCTTGTTCCTTTTTGTATGCTTCATTTGTTTTTGGCTTTATCTTGGTAAATCGAGGGGAGGCTTGAACTATAAATCGAGGAGATTCATCTTCCATAAATAAAGGGGCTTCATCTTCAATCGAGGAGATTCATCTTCAATCGATTTGCAGATATGGTTCATGTTTAGATTTGATTCATGTTCAGATTTGCAGATCTAGCTTCATCTTCAATGAGTTACGCTCGATTGAACTGTGACGCAACTTGGTTCATGTTAAGATTTGTAGATCTAGTTTTCACATGTAAGGTTCCTATCTACATTTAGGGTTTCAAACCCAGATCGATTTAAGGTTGGTTGTGATGTATGGAGTCATCAATGATTCAATGGTGTGTTTAGGGCTTCAAACTTATTATTGTTTAGGGTTTGTTTATCCATTATGGTTTGCTTCACTCGTCAATTGATTGTAGTTTGCTTTTGATTTTGTCATAATTCAATTCTAGGTGCCATTATGGTTTGATTTTGTATATGTGTGGTTTGATTTGTTCTTCATTAACAACTATTGAATGATGAATTTGAAGAATACCTTGAAGAACACTAAGAACATATGAATATCCTAATTAAAAAGTTTCAAAAATAAAAAATAACAATGAACCAAATTTGTAAGTTGTCAGTATTTTTAGGTGTAAAATGAAGTTGGTTGCATACAATAACAATATTGGAAAATTTTGTTGCATTTTCGCGCACTTTGCCCAATTTGGAAGTGTTACATAACTGCATACTTTGCATATTTAAATCTTTAGTGCTAAAAGACCTATTTAGACTATTCTGCCTATATCGAAAAAGGCCCATGAAAACTCAAAATCATATGATTTTATGTAAAAAAAGTCACTACAAAGAAAACATCCACATAACAAGAAGGTAAAACATCCTACACATTACTTACGAAGTTAGGGCTACAAAGGACTATGTGGTTTACAGATATGTATAAATTATAAAATTATTCTAGACTTAGATAACTTTAAGAAGTGCTTTTTAAGTCTTAGACCATGCGATCAAAGCTGAAGCCATCGAGTTGGCATTCGGTTTAATCGGCTTGAATAGCAACACCTGTATACCCCTCACCATTTACCTGATCGGTTTGTAATTTTAGGTTAGGGAACCTGAGTCTTCATTATCTCACCTTCTGTCTTTCTCTTTCATCTATCTTCCCTCTTTTCTCTTTCTCTCTTTTAATATATATAATATACAAATAAAATAAAAAATTGATAAGAATGAATTAGGCATATCAACTTTTAGGTCAAAAAAAAAGAAGAGAATGAAAAGATTATATGATGTCGATATAGCTTTTAGGTTGATAACCCAAAGTGTATGTCACGGATACCTTGTTTTTAACATAATATCTGGCCCGATTGAAGGATCGGTTGCCTTCGTTGTTGTGCTATCTGAGTATGTACCAACATCCAAGATAGGTACTCGGAAATTTATACCCTTTACCGCAACCATGTCGTAAATCTTCCACATCAGACCAAAACGAACCAACTAAGGATCGGTCCGATCGATCTTCCATTTCCGATTAACGACAGGTGCACTAAAGAAGTCTTCGATTCCTTAACCATTCCCTAAGAATTTGGTATAACCGAAATGATGAATGAAGTCAAGAGTCATTGATTGATTGATGCGTATTTGTAGGAAAGAAAAAAACAAATTTCACATCAAACCGCCGTTTACCATTTAATTCAAGTCGTTCGCCACAGTTAGTGCGAGTCAATTGAGATGTTTGAATAAATGATTTTTTTTTAAATATCAAATAATAAGAAGAATTATACATTTAGTTATAATTAAATACTATACAAAATTACAAACTAATCTTCATTTGAATTTACGCGGTTTGAAATTTTAATATTTATATAAGGGGTTGAGTCTAAATCCTGATTAGTCGATTAAATAATATTTAAAATATTAAATAAGAAATATTATATAGTCGTATGTACATGCATGTGTGTGTGTGTGACGACGTGTTGGATGACATACTCGGAGAATAAACATTGAAATGGGCTGCCAAATAAAATAGCACGTCACCACTCGATTTGAATTTATTTAGCTTGTCAAGCGGGAATTTAATTTGAAGAATTTTAGGTGATGTGATATCACATGCATAGAGCAAGGACGAATATCAGAAACAAAACATCTTTTATTTGTGTCATTGTGTGTGTTACGTTAGAAATGGTGATGTTAAAGCTAGCAATTTTTAAGTCGATACGAAACCCGACTTGAAAAGGTGATATGAATTCGAAACGGGTTAAAGACGGGTTGATACAAAATTGACACAAAAATAAATGGTTCGGGTTAGGGTCAATCAACCCGAAAGCAACTCATTTAAGAGTAAAACTATAATATTATAAAATTTTCTTTAGTACTTAAAATTTAAATTTTGAAAAGAAGATTGTGTATTTAAGTGAGTGACATCTTAGGGTAATAAAACTCGTCAAACAAAAGTAAAAAACATTAAAACGTTAAAAACTTAAAAAATATAATACAATATTTACAATTAAAATAATAGTATGTCATTTTGGTATTTGTTATTTTGATTATATGATTTTGATACATTAACATTTAATTGTTTGATATGTGGTACTTTAATATTTTGATTCGACTCATAATTATATTTAATGATGAATAATTTTAAATTATTCGGTTGTTCAATGACATTATTTATTAGTACTTGATAGAATAGTAATATATCACATCATTTATTCATATATAAGTTGAATAAAAAAGTAAAATCAAAATTCGAATCAAACCGAAACAATACTAGATTTAAAGTTCGAATACAATCGAAACGAATATTGAATATTGAAGTCAGAATATAAACGAAAATCATTTTCGAAATTCTTACCGAAAATTGGAAAACAAACATGGAATTTGAAAGATTTATACAAAAACCGTATTCAAAAACCGAAAAAGTACTTGTCGATCACATTTGGCCTAAATGGGTCGACACGAACCCGACACGAAAAATGGCATGACTCGAATTTGACACGAAAAATAAGTGGATCGAAATTGGATCGACACGAAATTAACCTAAACCCAAACGACACAAAACCTTCCCGAATTGACAGCCTTAGATACCGTAAAAGTACAAGTATTTTTTCACTTTGTTAAATGTCTCTTCTGGTCATCTAATGAGAATGTTACAACAAGCTCAATTGGACTAAAGTGCATTAAGTTCTCCTGCCTATATAAGCAAACACATTGAGACCATTCAAAATATCTTTCTCATGAAGCAAGTTTCTCAAGGATTGTTTTCTCTATGAAGTTACCTTTTTACCCTCTGTGTTTCAAACTCAACTTGGCTGATCTCAATGATTGTAGACACCCAATAATACATCTTGGGTTTTGTATGTTGAGTAGTTTTTTTTATCCTAGTTTGTCACTCAAGTATAAGTGCATTAGAATTATAGTCTTTCAATTTGATCTTTGTTGAACACTTTTGTAAATTCTTTATTCAAGTAATAAGAATTTTATTCTAGAAAAAATTAAAAATCCTTGTTTAATGTATTCACATCCTCTCTATAATAAACTACTTGTATTTAGTACTGTTAGTTGTAGTTGAATTTTCACTACCGGGACTCGCAAGTATGAGTACATACAAGCCATATCTAACCACCGGGCAGAAACACAATAAATATTCAGGTTATGTCAACGGGTGTTGTTGTAGACACCCTAGTCTACTACACCCCCTATTAATTACCTAATGATTATCAACTTATTCCTATTTAATTACCTATCTCATACCTAATGATTATACACTAATAATTACTAACTTTTTTTAATTTTAATTATACACTCATGATTACTAATGATCTTTTGTATCAGTACAAAGTTTAAAACTGAAATACAAAAGAAAATGCTAATATGAACTAAGAACTTACAAGGAAATACTAAGAACTAGAGAGAGAATTTAAGAACACACCTCTTACTGCTTAGAATATATTACAAAGGAGGGAGAGTTCGTCGTGCTCTCCAAATGCAAACTTACAAGCCTATATATAGGCAAAGGAGCAATACAAGCTTACAAACTAAGGCCTAAAATGGCCGACAAGCCTTAATAATTTGCAAGACTTTACTAAAAGAGGACAATGACGTCCAACCACACTGATTAGGACACCGTACCTTGATGATAAAGACAGCACACCTAATAATGGACACCACACCTCAATGACAAAGACAGCACACCAATACGAGTAGGACATTACACTAAGATGACAATGATAGCACACTAATAATGGAATAGTGTTTAATTACTAATCTAACATCCATATTATTTAATTACTTTATTATTCTTTTACTTTTTTATTTAATTATACACTAATGAAAACTTACCTCAAACCTCCTTTCAATGTTGACCGGATGTCTAAAAATGCCTCAAACAGTCTCTTTTTTTCTAAATTTTTTAGTTTGTTAATCTGAATTCTAACAACACCCATATATATACATCAGATTATTTTTAGTTATGAGATCTTGGATCTCTTTTGTTTGTTAATTCTTTTTATATTTTTTATGAAAGTTTAGTTTTTTTAATGTGTTTGACTGCAGATAATTGGTTATCATATATGGAAAATATAAATGTTTAACCATGCACCCTTGTTTAAAGGGATTTGAATTAGGTCTGAAAAGTTACAAAATCAACATCCAATAGAATTTACTCTGAAAAAGGGAGAAAACCAACATCCAATAGAATTCAATCTAAAAAGTTACAAAACCAAAAACCAATAGAATTCAATCAAAAGGATTAATTAGGTTATAATAACCCTAGACTAAGGTATTTTGATCCTTAGACTAGGGTGTATGAATTAATTCCCTATGTTGATAACTTTAACAATCACATTAAATAACCATACGTTGGACTAGTTATCTAAATTAACATAAAATTATTAGCCATTGATTGATTTTAATCAAGGACCAAGATTTGTTCTTGTAAACAGTTATCGTTTGAACCCTCCCATATATATATATATATATATATATATATAGGGGATGGTTCAAACGAGAACTGTTTTTCGTACGAGAACTGCGTGAACCAATCTTGGTCATTCAAGTGGTAAGTAGAATTCATGGATGAAGAGGGTGGGGGAAAGAGAGAAAAGATGAGAGAGGAGAAATTATTTTTTAATAAAAAACCTTTAAAGTATGTAAAGCATGGGTGGTACTTGGGTTTAAGCATGTTTCAAGCATGAAGTGAGTTATACTGATACGACGCTAATATGACACTGAAGCATGAGGTGCTTCAAACATGTACACCCCATGCTTTTACAATAATTTGGTGTTCTACGCACCGCCTTCTCTCTCTTGGTTCCACAATCCACACCCTTCGCTACGTATGGTGCCGGGACAATGGCATTCCACGCTTCTACACCTTTATTAATAGAAACAAATATAATTTGTTTTGGTTCACAAAACGTACAAACAATCTTTCAGCAGCTGGAGAGATAAGTCAAAAATTACCAAGATTATATATCCTAAGGAGTAACATTCTAATAAATCAACCTACTTATTTCAATAACTCACATTATGTCTTCCTTACTCTCCACACATAAACACACACACAACTCTATCTCTCATACACCTACCTACACAATATTTAAGAGGTAATTGTTTGAATGATACTTTAACTATACCATCTCTACCACTTTAGTCTTTTTACTTTTAATTTTAAAAGTGGTAAGGATTGTTCTTTAAGATTCATTTTGTTGCGAGAAAGATCCTTTCTAACGAATTCCGTTTGTCATCTCTTTAAGAGTAAAATGACCAAAATGCCCTTGATTTAATAGAGATATATGACCAATGGAACTCGTTAGAATTGGCCTTTCTCGCAACAAAATGAATCTTAAAGAAAAATCCTTACCACTTTTGAAGTTAAAGGACTAAAATGACAGAAATGACATAGTTAAAGGAACATTTGAACAATTAACTTCAACATTTAATGTAAAAAAAAAATTAAAAACAAAGTATAGAGAGAAATTCATTCCTTAGTTGAAAAATGTGAGAAAGATGAATGAGAATAACGCGGTTTTATTATGACAAGAATGGTGGGAGGAGAGAAATACACTCACTCCTCATTGAATCTAATGTAGAGAGAGAAAGCAGAGAGGAAAAGTTAAATATGTTTGTATTGTGTAACTTGTGTTTATAGGTTACAAATATATAATTAAGGAGATAAATACCTATTACCTGTCTGTAATAATATGCTACAACTAATTAAACTAACTAACAACTAAACACAAACTCCATATAATCTCTATCCTCGTAGCTTCAGAGAATCAGAGTTCAGACACATTGCATTAATAGCTGTGCATTTTCACCCACCCCAAAAACAAAACACTACCTACGAAAAACTTAGGTAACCTCCCATATGATTACAGTCAAAATTTTATACCATGAACTCAATTTTTGATAAAAATCAGTGACATTGGACCAAGTAATCTGAATCTTACACTTGCAAATAGATATTGTCTAGTGACTTACCAATAATCATGGCAAGAACATGCTCTTTCTTTAAAATGATGAAACCGATTTGAATCTCTCACGATGATCTCCCTTCCTGTTAACTCACTTGCGAATTTCATAAAGTTATGGCAGTCGACACAGATACGTATGTTCTTAACAATCCTAATAGCTTGTCGAGAAGACTTAAATGCAGCATGCTTTAATGCAAATACAAATGCAAGCTTCTCACTATGGTAATTTAGTTCCCAATTCTTGTCTTCCTCTTCTAAGTCTCTCGTCACCAGATTTGTTTCTGGAACATAACCTAACCCTTTTAGTTCCTGGACTAACTCCTCTAATTCACCACATATGGTCTTTCTCTGTGGGTGGTGCAACCCACCGGCTGCAAACTCATGAACCCGTGTCCCAATTTCAGTCCAGCTCAAACCAGGGTCTTTCTTCACACCGAGCCTGTTCATATGCTTCCTTATATCTACAGCTTCATTAAAAGTATGATTTGAGCACATTATGTTGGACATTAGTACATAACCAAGGGAATTATTCGGGTCCAATTCTTGTAATTTTTTAGCAGATAACTCTGCGAGCTTGGTTTCACCGTGTTTCCTACATGCTCCAAGCATGGCACTCCATATTACAGAATCAGGTTCCATTGGCATTTCATTTATGAGCTTTTGAGCCTGTAGGATTTTACCAGATCTTCCAAGAATGTCAACCATACACGCATAGTGATCGAGTTGAGGACCAATCCCATAAGTTTTAGACATGGTTTCGAATATTTTGGTCCCTTCTTCTACCATACCCGCATGGCTGCATGCAGATAAAAGGGCTACAAAGGTGGTGGAATCAGGGGGTATGCTCATTTGGCCAAAGCATTTCAATGCGTTTCTTGGCTGACCGTGTAACCCGTAAATCTTTATCATTGAATTCCAAGAGACTATATCTTTAATAAGCATCAAGTCAAAAACGCTTTTGGACTCAAGAACTGACCCAGATCTTCCATAAGCATGAATCAGTGCATTTGCAAGCACTGTATCATTTTCAAAACCATATTTGAGTATCTGGGAATGGACAGCCAAGGTGTATCGATCAGTCACTAGACCAGCACAAGCTTTTAGTACAATTGAATACGTATGAGGATCTGGCATCAATCCATCTTGACATAATTTAGAAAACATTAAAAGGGACTTTTCAGGATCTTGTTCTGCAAATATTGTTATGAATGCAGTCCATGAAACAATATCTCTATTGCCTGCTGTTTCTACAAACAGATTGTAAAGGTCAGAACTTTGTGCACCAAGATTATCGTAGGCCTTTGCCAATGCTGTTATTACTCCTATTTCTGTAATAAACCATGTTTTAATGGCAAGACAGTGTACCTGAGAACAATATTTGAGACATGAAGTAAACACGTAATTACTGTAGTGTTTAACTTTCAACAATGATGACAAGATGCTAAGAAGGGTTGATCGGTCAAAACCAATTTTGGATTCATGTCTCATTGAAGAGAATAAATTCATACCTTCTTCCCACATTCCTCTAATTTGCAAAGCTGCAATCATTGAGTTCCATGTAACAAGATTTCGAGATTTCAAAGAATTAAAAACCATCCGAGCTTCATATGCATCATCTTTACAGACACTTAGATCATCATTCTTTGAGTACATGGTAATTAATGCGTTTGCCACATAAGTGTACTCATCAGAACACGTTTTCAGTGCATGCGAATGGACCTGTCTGCCAAACTTGCGATCACAAGAACTTAGCACGCTTGTGTATGCAAACTCATTAGGACGAAAATTCGCTAACATCTCAGAGAAAACACCACAACTCTCTTCGCTTCTGTCATACTGGGCATACCCTGAAATAAGAGCAGTCCAGGACACGATATTTCTCTCACACATTTCATCGAACAGCTTGCGTGCGTAATCCAAAGAACCACATTTCGCATACATGTTAATCAGATGATTGGATACGAATAGATTCGGTTGATTCTGGGTGTTAAGCATGTGCTGGTGCAGAGCTTGGCCTTGCGAGAGGCAGCCATGGCGGGCGCAGGCGTGGAAGAGATCAGCGTATGTTTGTTGGGTATGAGGGAAATTTGAAGTATAAAAGAGAGTGAGAGCTTCATCGAGACGAGCCTTTGTCAATAAAAACCTCAAATTTTCATGAAAGTTGAGGTAAGCGGCGGCGGAGGAGGTGAATGCGAGACGGAATGTCAGGTGCCGGAGGTTGAACATTGCAGCAACTTCATTTTATGCATCCAAATTCTTAAATAATTAAATTTAAGAATGTAAGCAGTAAGTCGCTTTACGTATTTTATTATTGCGTCAGTCAAATTTCATATTTAAAGAATTTACATTTTATCATTTATAAGTAATGAACCGTTAAAAACATGTTATTTTTTACGTTGATCCGTACACAACAGTTTTTAATTATAGGCTATAAAATACAAGTAGTTAATATACATGGTATAAGTTGATATACACAAAATTATTATGTATAACCACTTTTGTTATGTAAGAAACACCTCTCTTTTTGTATAGCAAAAAACGGTATCTAGTGAAATGAGTAAGAGGGTGTTTCAGACCAATTACGTTTCAAAAATAACATTTTTAAAACAAAATTTTATAAAACGAGGTGTCGACGAAATAAGTTCATTCATTCACGAAAAATAAACTAGACTTGCAAAAAAATTACCTAAAATTCCAATCACCAAGTTTCATAGTTTGAGTTGAAGCTTCTGTTTGGCTGTGTGACACTTCCTTTTTTTTTATGTATCACACTTCTATTTTATATTCGTTTCTTCAAAATTTAAGAAAAACTGAACAGAAAACGTAAAAAACTACGTTTTCAAACAACCGAAAGATATTTACAAAAATTTATAAAACGCTTTTATAGATACTTAAACTTGATTGTGATTTTTTTAATGATTTACAAAAACAGAACTAATTGATAATCTAAATATGATCAATATAAACTTTCATACCCTCTAAGCTTGAATACAAGTTTATTCAAATTTTGTTCAAAACAAAAATCTATCAATAATATCAAACATGTATTGATCTTATTGTGAAGTATAAATCAAAATTCGGTTACAATATACGGAAACACAAGATTCATATCATTCCAATACATACGCATCATTGTAAAAACTTTATTACTTCGTTTCTGTTAAAAGATATTGCTAAGAAGCTTGTGGTTTACATTTTCGCCTTTTAGTTGTGTTTCTTCAATCCCAAACTTCATCCACATTGACATCAACTAAAAGGGGCAAGAATAGCAATATGAGCTTTTACTTTGACGAATACTAAGTATAGATAAATCAAGAGAAAGGGGTAGATCAGATGGATATGGTTTTAAAAGGAGTAAGAGAAAATATATAATATGACACACAATCAATAAAACATAGGTAATGTTCTCAAATGTCTTCCAAACCCATCACATCTCAGGTTTTAACATTCTCAGCAGAGAAGAACCAGATGATTATATATGGGAAAATGATATATGTTGTTAACAGCATCTAACTTAGGTGTTTTTGCACACACGTATCTATTAAATGAATGGTGTTTTAGTCATTTAAGTGTTTAATTGATTCAAGGGGTATATGTGTATAACACCACCTAAGTTATATGTTGTTAACAGTATATATCATTTCCCCATTATATATATCTTAATTAGTTATCCTTAAATGGATTGATTCTAAGTCCAATTTAAACTTTTATGAGCCAATATGTCACTAAAACATTAGTAAAGATTAAAAAAAATGGATCAAATGGTTGGAAAAGGGAGAACGATCGCATGCAAACTACTTTTTAACTTGAGTTAATTTATACACAACAAAGTTTGTTCATATACAAGAAGTACAAATAATAAAGAACGCATGGATATTGCAATGATATTGTATTTCCAACTATATTTGCTTCTTTTTCTATATCTTTTAATTAGATACATGTATTATACGATTTCATTCAATAAATACAACCGATAACCACTGAAACCGGTCACTTTAACATTTTTCATGATTGTATTTATGTCATTTTCAATTTTTATTTTTTAATAAATACGACTAATAACCATTTTTATAGATCAATTTGACTTTTTTTTTCTCTACCACTACAGCTACCGCTATACATATTAGAAAAAAACATAAAAACAAAGTCAGAATAAATTTAAACACTAACCAACAAACCTATATTTGCTTTCACGTGTCATTATCTAGTGAGAATGATAATGAAGTATAAAAATTTAGTAAGAAAAAATATAACTCTTTATTTAGAGAAGTTTTATAATTTATATCATCATACTTTGTATTTCTACTCATCATCTACTCACAATATCAAAACAAGTGTCAAAATAAAAAAGGATAATGAAAAAAGAAAATTAGTGAATTTCACATTTTATCATCTAATGGATACGAGGATAAAGTATAAAGATTGAATATGAGAAAATATAAATTTTCTTTTAGATGAGAGAGTGTGTGTGTGCTGGTGTTCAAATATGAGGGTGTGTTCTTATTTTGTATTTGTGTTTTCAGTTCGTATGTTCAATGTGTATGTGTGTGTGCACACGTGTGTGTTAGATGAGCCAGTTGAAATTCCTTCCTGGTAATGATGGAGTTTGATCAGCTCCCTGTCGGCCTTTGTTACGTTGTTGTTGTTTTCTTTAATTCGGCAACGACGGCTGACAGGAGACCAATCAGACTCCACTATCACCATTAGGAAGGAATTTCGGTCTTTCATGGTGATCCGGTGGTGTAAACTTCGGCTAAAGCCAAAACTCTAATCGGAAAATTCAAGTTCTTACTTTAATCCTAAACCCCCACATATGTAACCTATTTTGTCAATAAAAAAGGAAATTAACTACATCGACACTTTTGAAAAAATATGACTATTTAATGGTCTTAACCCTTTAAAAAAAGAAATGTAAGGTTCCAAAAATAACATTCTCACGAAGAACACACGGGAGAATTCAAGAAACATTGACAAACCTACCCTTATTTTTTGGGGTTAAGATCTTCTGATGTTTGATCAAACATGATCTATAATGTTCTATCACAAACATAATAGTGGAACCTACAAAGGGACCCATTCTTGACTTAAAATAAAGGACTCACTCTTTTGTTTGTAAGAAAATATGATAAATTATTTTTGAGCCAACATGATAGGTTAACCCTATTTTTTTAGTTTAAAATAAAATAAACAATAAACTTTTAAACTAATATAATTATATGAATAAACGAGTACAAAAATTAGATGATACAGTAGATGCATTAACTTATCAGATGCATCATAAATAATACATACATATAGTTTTAGTATCCACTATATTAGTTTTTCAAAAACTCAAATATTTTCTTCTATTTTGTAAACAAGTGTTTTCCCATGATATGAGGCAACTTGGTATCATTTTACATTTAAAACAAACTTATATTAGTTATCAAAAGAAATAAATAATAAAACTGGTAGAGCAATCAAGACATCAGAATAAGATCCCTATTTTCTTTTACTTTTTTATTAAAAATTAGCACGCATAATGCTAATTTATTGTTGTTACTATTATCAGTAATTTTTGGGTTAATAATATCTGTTACTATTTTGCTTCTTTTTTGGATAATCCAAGGAGGTGCAATATAATATCATGTAATAAAAATATGTATTGCTAGCGTAAATGTCTAATTCAAGATCTTATAAATAACTTGTATTTGTTTTAAGAATGGTTGCTTCTTTTTTTTCACTTTAAAGTTTTTATACGCCATTGCTAGTTGGGGGGTCATTTAAAGTTAGAAAATGTGTTTTCTTGTAACAACTTAAACCAAAATGGTCTAAAACGTACTTTACTACTACTATTATTATTATCATTATTAATGTTATTATTTGAAATTAGCATCATTAATGTTATGATTATTATAAGAAATGATATACGTTTATTAGCATCATTTTGAGTTAATTACAAAAATAGTCTCTGGGTTGTCAGTGATTTTCACTTATAGTTTTTTAACTTTAAAAATTACAAAAATAGTCATTGTGTTTGTCACTTTGTTTCACTCTTGGTCCTTTACCCTAAACTTTGTTAAATGTCACCGTTAAAAAATGGGTATTTTGGTCAATTTCTAATATACTCCTGTTATCAAACACTACTCTCCATTGAAATATGTCTCTATCCCCATAATACAAACAAACACCCCTATTCTCTCTCTCTCTCTCTTCAATCAACAAACACATCACTGCATCTCCCTTCGATTCGCCGGCCACCACCGCCGCTCCATTCGCCTGCCACCTGACACATCACTGCCATCTCCCTTCGATTCGCCGGCCACCACTACCGCTCCATTCGCCCGCCGTCACCACCGCTCCATTCACCGACGACTCTCTTGCCGCCACCATCACCGTGGTTCCCAACGCCGCCACCGCCATAACCACCATCGTCAGTAGTGGTTTTAGATCTACATCTTCACAAGTTCTGGTACGCTTTCATCTTCACCTACACTTTCACAAGTTCCGATTTAGGGTTTTTCGCTAGGGTTCTTCGACAGATCTGGTGTATGTTCTTCGACAAGAGCGATAGATCCAGGTGGGTGTTTGTGTTTGTGTTTTTTTCGGCAGATCCAAATGTGTGTGTTCTTCAACAGATCCAGATGCAACAGATCCTTGTGTTTTCTTCGGGTTAGTGGTTTTCAAGATTTTGGTTTTTATAATCTTCCATCTAGTTACAGATTTGCGTGTGTATTGAGTATGATGAAATCCAGATTTAGGTTTCTCTATGTGTATGTTTTATCTTTTTGTTGTAATGAAGATCCAATATGTGTATTTGTTTTGTGTTTGTATTGTAAATCAAGATCCAGGTGTATATGTATGTTTTATCTTCTGTTGTAATCAAAATTTTGGTTTTTTTTTTATATTCCATCAAGATCCAATATGTGCAAGTGTTTTTGTTTGTGTTGTTATCAAGATCCAATATGTGTATTTGTTTGAATCCAAATTAGGGTTTTGAAATTTGAATATGTTTATTTGGATGAACACCAAGAATACTAAAGAATAATATGAAGAATACTATTAAATTTAAATATATTTTTTTTTTAAAAAACTAATCACAATTAATATGTGTAAAAGTATTAGTTAACATTATTAATATTTAATTGATCGTTAGTTAATTTTGATAATAGGTTAATTAATCATTAATCTTAACAAAAAGGTAGAAAGCCTTTAGAAGTTGTTTGGTAACAGGAATAAAAAGGAAAATGATCGTAATACCCTTTGACTAACGGTCAAAGTTAACACCACCTAGCTTCAAGGACCAAAAGTGAAAGAAAATGACAACCACAGTGACTATTTTCGTAATTTTTGAAGTTAAAGGACTAAAAGTGAAAATCAGTGACAACCACGGGACCATTTTTGTAATTAACTCTTAATGTTAATATTATTATAAGAAGAAATGATATATGTTTATTAGCATCATTAATGTTAATATTATTATAAGAAGAAATGATATGTGTTTTTAACAACAATACGATGCGTTGTTGCATACCCAAACTCTTTAAACCTTCAAAACCAATCACCCATCTCAACTCATTGCCTCTTATCTTCGTTGTTGCATACCCAAACTCTTTATCTTCGTCTTGCGACAATGCCGCAAACACTCCCGGCCACTACGGATGTAAATGAGCCAAGCTTTACCTATCGAGCCAGACTCTTTTAAAAATGCAGAAACTCGAGCTCGTAATTTGAGACTCAAGCTCAGCTCGCAAATTGTTTTACGAAGCTCGTGAGAAGCTCGTTTACTTATTTTTGTTTTTTTAAAAAATAGTTTAAATTATATAAATAATAAATAAAAAACAATTTGAATTTTATTTTTTTCATATTTAATGATATAAAAATACATAATACAATTATATAAGTCATAAATAAAAAGTAAAAAATAAATATTATACCAAAGCTCGTTTAAGCTCGCGAGCTTAAACGAACCTAATATACAAGGCTAGGGCTTGAGCTCGTTTAACAAATGAGCCTTAATCTAGGCTCGAGCTCGTTTAAGCTCAGCACATTTCGAGCTTTTAATGATCCAAGCTCGAGTACTCACGAGTCACGAGTAGCTCGGCTCATTTACATTTCTTCCGGCCACTACTGCCACCACCATGTGTACCATCACCATTACCATGGACTAAAGATTTATTATTGTTATTATCGTTATCATTTGAAATTAGTATCATTAATGTTAATATTATTATTATAGGAAGTGAGTATATTTTTAACAATATATGATGCGTTGTTACATACCCAAACTCTTATGTCTTAAGTCTTAACCAGGTAGAACCGGTTATGAACGGAAAAATAAAATCAAAATCAAAACCCGTTGATGAGCTACTAAGTTGTACAACTTGACTGTTGTTCAATGCTCAACTGCGCATGCGGGAGTTCCAAGGGCACAAACAACCCAGCAGGAAGTGCCCTTGGAAGGAGAATTCAAGTACAGGTATTGATAGGTAGGTATAAGGTATGGAAGTGTGGCCTGCTCCTAGTACAATAATATCGTTATGTAAATGTAACACACACAAAAGGAGCCTCAAAGCTGTAGCATTGGGTTCAAGATTGCCAGAGTCAAAAGCCATAGGTAGCTAGTTGCTTCCTCATTCTACCATGTCACAAACTTTCTTTATAATACAACCCCCCATAAATTATTAAGGGTTGGAGAACATTAATAAATTATCAAATTGTCCCAATGGTACAAGATGCAATAACACATAAAAATAGCTATAAAAATAATTTCACAAACTTAACTCTCACCACCCCTGTATAAGAAACTAATGGCAAACATTGAAGGATTAAAAATCAAGGTTCCAACACCTTATCATAAATAATAATAAAAGACACCTATTAAAGCTATCTAGCAACACCTTATTGCTAGTCGCCTAGTCATGAAACAACCATCCCGTAACCCATACCAATAACTTGGAAACAACATGCCTCTAAAATTAATTACCAAAAATGGTTCAAATACAGACCTCCATTTAGATCAAACTTAGTTCCTAAACTTTGAACCTAGTTTGAAATTAACCTAAACAAGTTTCCACAAGCCACGTATATTTGGCATTTAAAACCACAAAGAAACTTTCAATATTGTTATAACTCTCTCCCACTCTCTTGATGCCATGTAAAGATTTTTAAATAAGTAAGGCTTAGACAATCATGATTGTGCAGTGAAAATGTAGTCACTTGCTTGTTAAATCAAAGTAACTGAGAAGGCTAAGAATGAATCAGAAGATATGTGACAGGCATACATAGACATCCGCCAAAAGGATTGAGAGAACTAAAATAATAATAAAAATTTAATAATTATAAGAGCAATTCAGAGTTTGACTGTAACACCAGTAAGTTCTAGCTCCTAGAAATACCAAAAGCAGCAATACCATATGCAGTATCTGGTGCATCTAGAGCTAGACAATAAAATGGCATTGTATAAATCCAGGGAGCCTAAATGCTTATTCGTTAATAACTAGAACAAAGTGGCATTGTATTAAATTCTATGCAAGGCAAATTGCATAAAGATTAGCCTACTTTAGTCCAATTTGTATTTCGAGTAAGCAATTTTTTTGCCCATCAGACTTCCAAAAAGTTTACTGTATGATCATCATTTTGACATGGTAACCTACACGGTTACCTTAACGGTCATTTTTGAAATTTTTCTAGGAAAAAATGGTTAATAGAAATTGGACCAAAGTAGGTTACCTATTTATACAATAGAGATGAATCTTTTTTTTTAACAGGATCAACAATAATAGTGCTAATTATACTTAAAAAAGCAGCCAACAATTACCCAATACAGATGCAAAACAAGGTCACTAAGTACAATCACATGATAGCTACACTATGTCACTATCAATACAGATACTAAGGAGATGGATTTTGGTCATCAACAAACCCCTATTTTAATACTCTTGTTGACAGCAATAAGATGGTGATTATGATTAATTTGTTTAGTAAGGAGCATAATGTTTTGGGCTGTTCATATCATATCGGCTTGACCTAGAGACAGAGTGGGTAATACCATCCCATGTTGTCCCAAAACCTCTTCGATGGTCATGAATGTTGTGGTCGGCATGTGATCTATTTACACCAGGCGAAACTGACATTTAATTACACAAGAAGGTTGTCATGAACCATAAATTACGCCATCCGGATATATGAGTTAAAAAATAAAAAAATAAAAGTCAGTTGTATGGATGAGCTCCAATTGAGAATCCAAAACATAAAAGTAGAAACAAGTAAAGTGATGAGATAGATTACCATGTGCGTATCGTGACAAAGGGCTTGTAACATCTTCATGAAGCCTTGATTTAAAAGGAGAATTAGCTGTGGGCATGGTGGATGCAGCGGCCTTGTCTTTTCCAGAGATCTGTCCAAGTTCATCATCATATTTAGTTTTACAGATGAAATTGACATTTTAACATCAGAGACTAACCAACCAGAGACTTAGGGGGCATTTGGATGTGCGTTTTGAAAGTTCGTATGTGACTTTTTTTAATAATTAGAATCACATAAATCAGTTGTAATAGAATGGGTTCTAGGAGAATGTTTGGATTTTCTTTACAATCAAATGTTAGGGAGGTGTTTGGGATTCGTCTTGTGGGAGAGTATGTGACTATGGCGAATGCAAAACACAAATAATCAGAAAATAGCGTTTGACAAATCCTCTGAAGAAAGTGATTATCTGCATTTTCTTAGAGAGAAAGTGTGGTTTAGAGAAGATTGAGACCCACTTCTAGAAAACGCCATTTTCCAAACAAAAAATCAGTTCTGCAAACACAATCACAAACACCGCCTTAAAGCTTTTGACAAATTCCGATTATTTAAGAAATTAATATACAAAATAACAAGAAAAGAGGGTATTGTGAAAACAAGGAGACAAGTCATTTGAGATGAGAATAGAATTCACTCAAATTAGGTTTAGAGAAGGGATAAATAGGTGATTTTAGTTTACCCCTTGAAGGACTAGATGAAACTAAAGCATTCAGTTCCACTTTCCAGATAGTATTGTACTCAATATATGAATGTGAGAAGAAAAAAAGAATGAAATTCATTGAGCTCGAGGAAAGGTATATTACTCCAAATCTCAATGTTCGGTTGTAAAGGGTCACAAGGCCTGTAAAAAGCCTCACAGCATAATCAGCTATCTCCTCTGTTTCATATTCTGCAAACGCAAAACCTTTTGGTTTATCAGTTTCCTTATCTCGAGGAATGTGCAAGTCAACTACACGCCCAGCTTGAATAAGGATGTCATATAAAACCCTATCGTTTACTCTCTCATCCAAATTACCTGCATAAAGAAAAGATAAAAAATGAGTTACTGCCACATGAGTAACAGAATAAGGAGGTACTAGTACAAGCTAAATAACAAACATCATTTCACCAAATGTATAAAAACTACAAAAATAGAATTAACAGTCACTAAACTTCATGAATTTTATCTGATAAACAGAATGTGACTACATTTTTTCTTGAAACTTCTAGCCGAGATCATTGCTCGAGATAAACCATAAACAAGAGAACGAGAAAATAAAATAGACAGACATCTGTCAGTCTAGCAAGAAACAAGAATAAAACAATGACGGGCATTATGCACATATTTAATAGATCAAACAATTTGGTCTTCATCACTTGAAACTATGACTCAGAGTCTCATCTCAAGAGCTGGTAAGTGGTAGCTATGATTACAGCAAGAATTAGTTTCAACATAAAAAGGCACTGCTGGTTGATAATTCACTCCAGAAAATAAGCAAGTTAGCAAGCTTTAGTGAATTTGGGCTAAATCAGAGTTAGTTAAAGAAGCTAAACTTGATCAAGTCAAGTCAGCTGCTCAAACTGAAGTCCATTTTAATTAATTACCTACCAGTATGAGCCCAAAATAGATATGAAACAAGTTATTTAGACTACACTGCTGAAGGCTGGCACAAAGAACTGGAGTGTTTCACAGCCTATTTATTATCAAAAATGATAATCAATATTGCACATCTGCAGCTGAAATGAAAGTGTTTTCAAGAAATGCATACAAGTGTTGTTGTTTAATTACAAGACACAATAACAGTAGATATAAAGTGTGAGGATGGAACTCAATATATCACTGGTAAATTTGATACTAGTATTCCATAGATTTTTTGAGAAATGCATGCAATAGCATAATGTTTTAGTTTTAAATTTATAAACCCCTCAATGTTTGAATAATAACATCTAAAAACATGCACTAAGACAAACATATACTACAAATTCCATTCAGTTTTCTTCTAGTTTTCTTTCTCCTTCCCGTGCAACGATAATGAAATCAATGGTTCAAAATGATGTGGTCATTTAGTGATGGAAATACCCAGACCTAGATTATGTGATTAGAAGATAAAAATTATGGAACTAAGAAAAAAATACCAATTAATACATGGAAGTATATATTATAACACATTATTCTGATTATCAAGCATGCCATATAAGATTTTCCATACTCCTAAATTCGATGGATTCACAGTGATAGATTAACACAAGGAATAAAAGGAAACATAAATTGCTACTCTATCTAGCTAGTATTTACCCTAATTTGAGAAATTAAAATGAAACAATCAGACCTCAACAACAAAGCTAATAACGAAATTTTCGAGTTTATCATATACTAATCGGATAGCTTAATCAATGAATCAAATCAATTGCAACAAAACATCGAGAATTAATAATCCCAACCATCGGCACTCGTATTTATAAAAATGCTACGAGATGAAATCAGATTACTGGACTAATCATCAAAAGGTTAGTAACAGTTTATGTCAGTTAAATATTTACCAATGTAAACAGTACTGCCAGGATCGGAGGACATGATCAGCGACGGACAGCGGTAAGAGGTTATAACCGCCGATGAGAGAACGTAGAGACAATGACGGAGAAGGCAGGTATAAAACTTGCTCAAATAATCAGTGCAACAATTTTCTGTGCGTGTTTGGGATTTTGGCCGGGGATTAGGTTTTTAATAATTCTTTGAAGATTTTAATATCTGATTGGGGTTAGAGGGTGGGGATTATAAAAAGTAGAATCTTAAATCCTTATAATCTCGTTGTCGAACACACTTTAAGAGGTAGAAAATAGTAGAAAAATATATCATTTTTCTTAATTTAATGTAGGGAATCCGCTTCGAAAGCAAAGGCACCCAAAACTATAGTACACCGGAGGTAACACATAATGGTCGTACTTTTCTAGATTTTTTTTACCGAAACGTCCACGAAAATTTTATGCTTCATATACTTGTATCAAGTAGATAGTCGTAACAAGTTGTATGTTACATGAAAGAATGAATTTATTCCGTAGAAATATCACATCCCATTTTTTAGGATAAATATGATAAAATAGATAGATGAAAATGTGTCACGGGTCAAAATGGTTTGGTTACAACCTATAGTTATAAAAACATTAGTAACTACTTTCCCGTCAAAACATATCGATACAAAAATGTTTAATATAAAATATATTTAATTTCAAGTTACTACTACTTCTATTATTATTGTAATTATAGTTAACAAAATAACATTATTGTCACCACTAACCATCAACCATCATCGCTCTGTCACATCACCCGTTTGGTTAGCATAAAATAAAAAATGGGATTTGAAAAGAAACAAGACTAGGGCAAGCAACAATTGACGGTTTTGGTCGATTAGGGCTTGTGAGGACGAACAACAACCGGTGCTCATGAGGTCGAACAACAATAGTGAATCGATGTCAAAATGACATGTCGATGTTGCTCGTGAGGTCGAACTACAATAAATGTGTCGATGGTTTCAAACTCTCTAAAAATTATTAAAGTGTTTCGTCACTCAAAGTATTCAGAAATCCCACAATCATAAGATTTTAATTCCAAATCACTCCTCCTTAATGTTCAACCAGATGTAAATCCTATAAAATCTCAGAAACCAAACGCCTCTTAAAAGAATCAAGAATACCTCACTTTTGTCTCTAAATTTGGATTTAGACCTCTAAATTTAAGTCCTTTAGTAGGTTGCACTCCATAATGACTCAACTCAGGTACTAGTCTCAATCCTTAATCAAATTCAATCTTGAAAAGACTAATTTTCACTTTTCCTTTCTAGAACATGAGTGAGCGAGAGACCCACACTCGATAGAACTTTATCTAATATATCATATCCTCTTCTCTTGAACTCGTCATGGATCAAGATTAAGCATAAACATTAGATTAGTGGTAAGAGAATTCCACTCTAAGAAATTAACTTGAGTTTGCCATGTGTCATGAAGCATAGCGGTGCTAGGGACAAGCACAATCGTTCTTGATCAAAGCCACACCTTTGACTATGCAACTTGTGTCACCCAAATTCATGGTGCGATAGTGCCAAATATAATGGCATGATTGCCCATACCATGCTCAATAAAACTCAACTTTTGAAATTTGTGTCCGACTTTTCGCCTATTTATGTGACATAATGTTTTTGCTATCATAACAATCTTATGTTTCAAGGGATCAAAGAGAAACTTAGGGGTTGGCAATTTGTTGGATCAAATCCTGTAACTCTTCGTTTTCAGTATAAAATTGTACGGAAAATTTTTATAATAAAACAACTATAGTGCAACCAAAAATCCAATTTATAGATAATAGCGGAAGCAATAGTTGAAAACCTTTACAAACACTTAGTATTTAAGATATTTGATTTAAAAGTCAGGTAATAACCGACACTAAATAAGCTTTTAACAATTTGGTTGCAAAACACGAGTCCATCCACAAATCTACAATTACTTGAAAATGTTAGAAATATCTGTATGATTGTAGTAATTTCTGTAACTATATAACAATAATTGTATATGTATGGGTACCGTATCTTCATACCCATATA
>JAUEJL010099753.1:0-13353 GCA_032274825.1 Drosophyllum lusitanicum
GGGCTTGAAGCGAGTCAAAGAAGTTCTTGTAAGGGGATTTTTTTTTTGAGGGGGGGGGGAGTGGGTATTATCAAAGCAGGTGTCGAATTGCACAAATAGGGGATTTCTTTACCTTCTTTTATTAAACACAAAGTTGGTAAAGGTTTACCTACGAGCTTTTGGTTTGACATTTGGTTGGGAGAAAAAGCATCAAAAGATATATTTAAAAGAATCTACAATAAAGTAATAAATAAGAATGCTTTGGTTAGGAAATGGGATTGTGGAGGGACAACGTTTGGGTCTGGAAAGTGGACCTTTTAAGGGACATAAGGGGTAGGGTAGCAGCGATTCGAGCTATTACTTGGTTCACTGAATTCGTATCCTTAAAGCCAAGCTTGGAAGATAGATGCATATGGCTGTTGAACAATGACAGTAAATACTCGGTGGCGACCATTCGTGGTTTACGGGAAGAAAACAAGTTTCAAGTGCTGATCAAGACAAATTAATTTTCTGGTCAAACTACATACCAAAAAAAATGAACCTTTATGTTTGGAAAGCAGATCGTGAAAGACTACCGGTGAGAACGAAATTGGTGGATAAAGGTATTGACATCCATACGGTACTTTGTCCACTTTGTTGTGATACTAGCGAAACTGTAGTACACATATTGTTTTCGTGCTCAAAAGTAATTTCAATCTGGAAGGAAATTTACAATTGGTGGGGTCTTATTTTAAAGGAGGTTCTTCTTTCAAGAAAATTTTACAAAGCAGATCTCGATCACTTTATTCTAATCAAGCAACTCTTTGGGAAGCGATGGTGAGGATAACATATTACATGATTTGGAAATTTTGAAATAAAAGAGTTTTTAAATAATCGAACTCCAAGATTGGTGAGATTTGTTTTGATGTCGAAGTGCTAACATTTCAATGGTTCAAGCTTCGTGTGAAAGATTGGAAGTCTACCCCCATGGTTGATTTGGTGGGCAGATCCTCAATGTGTAGTTAAGTGACGGGGTTTAGCGGCTAAAAGTTCATATATAAGTCCTAAAATTCTAAACAATTTAGTTGTGGCAAATTTGTAGGTCTATTTTTGTATGAACAATTATAATAATATTTGCTTTTCAAAAAAAAATAATAATAATATAATGAGGTGAGAAATTAGCTTTGTCGCTATAAAGAAGCATAGTGTTGCCATACAATGTTGGATCTCTGATGGGCTTTTACTCGGTGGGCCATCTCTCTAAATCGTATTAACTTACTTTTAGGGTTTGTTGTGGCATTCTACCTTCCTTCCACGCATTTGAGAGGTGCCTAATTAATCATATACTAGTTTCATACCCCGTATATAAATACGGGGTTATACACGAGGATTGTCAATTTAAATTTTATACATTTATGATATAATAAATGACATGTGATCCAATTCAAAAGACGCGTAACTCGTTTCTACTTAAGATCCCCACCCAACTTAAAATTTACGGCTTAAGGCTTTTGAAGTAAAAAAAATTTATTCATTAGCCAATTTAAGAAATAAATGAGTATGATTAATGTGAAAAATTATAAAAGTAAATGATGATATTATAATCCTTTTCTCTTAATATACATTAAAAATTAGTGTCCAATAACACTAGAGATCAACCAAGGAGCATGGAAAATATTAAATTCCGTCTAATACAATATTCTAAGATTTAAAAGGCATATATTAAATTCTATCTAATAATTTTGATTGAGAAAAGTCAAATTGAATTTTTATAAAAACAAACGATTGAAATTGATATTAAATTTTTTATTTAAATCAATTGTTAGAATTGTCTAGTAATGTATTTTAATATAAATGCTTTAATTTTAGTATTGTCTAGATAATGGTAATAGTAATAATAATAATAATAATATATAAAATAATTTTAGTATAAATACTTTAATTTAATATATTTTTATAAACATCAAAGGATAGTAAGTGTCTAAATGTGATTCTATATGAAGGATTCCAGTAGCATATATGAAGAATTATCTAGGCTAGGATTCCCTAAAACAAAACAAAAAGAAAAACCTAACTCACTTTCGTAGGAATCATGATTGCATTTAGCGTATGCAACAAGCCTTTAAACCCCTCGGTAGCCCGAGTGGACGAGTTATAGTCTCGTGTGGGTTTTTAGGCAACACACTCACAAAGTTGAATAGAAAGAAAACGAAATACAAAAATAAAGAAGAAAGGAAAACTTAAACTAAACACGGGTTGCCTCCCGAGAAGCGCTTGTTTTTGTCTGAGTCTCTAGCTTAACTCCGGATTTATATATTGTGAATTCGAACGAATGACCCCACACTTGCAATCAAGTGTGGGTGGTAATATTTATACACACCGGGTGATGTATATTTGTTACCAAATTAGAATGCTGAAGCTAGTGCTGCGTTCCACGACGTCATCCATGAGCAAAAGTGTAAAAGATTCACCAAGATACGATCGCTCATTAATTGAGGAGATTCACTCGGCCCCATTCCGTTTGGGTTCTAACACAATAAACAGAGATCTAAACTACCCTCCGTCTGCCATCTTTACCGGCCACCCAAGACTTCTTCAGTGCAGGTAATTTCTCGCTCACTTCCTATTGAACTTATCAAACTTCTTTTGATTAGCAAGCAACCTCTGGATTCTAACTTAATAAAACTCTGTTTCTATTCAACAGAGAGTAAAACCTGCTGTTCGTCGATCCTTTTCTGTTTCACGCCGGAATTATTTCAGGGTTTGACTCGCTATTCATGGGTTTGATCATGATCCAACTTTCGCAGCCTGTAATCAGTTTTTCCAGATGAATATCTGAGGGGGAAATCGAAATTGGGATCATTCAACTTTTCATATCGAGGAGATTATGTTAGTATCTGATTCCTTATTGATTATGGCCCTTCCCCTTTTCTTTTTTCCGATCGACTATGATGCCAAGAAAACCGAAAGCTTCCACTGTTTTTGCAGGTTAGTCACTCCTGTCCCTTTTTTCTTTTTCAGTAATAGAAGCAGCTATGTTGTTAAAATTTTCATATTGTTTTAGATTGATTATTGACCAGACTCTGTAAAACCATGAATATTGTTCCAAACCAGCATTGTATTCTTAATTTGTGTTCTGTTTTGTTCTGTTAGTGTAGAATGTATGTGTAGTAATACTAGGCTTGACCTTGCATTTACTGATAATATAAGTTAAAAGGTTATCTATAACATATTTCAATTGTTTCTTTGTCTCTTGACTTGATTGGATTCATTGAGTTGGAAGTGAGTTGGGCCTAAAAATAAGATTCACATAAAATTTGTTCAAATCCTAAAAGTTCCAAATTTCTGCTTGTCTTTCATTTCCCTTGTAGCTTGTTCATGTTTTCTTCACATTTTCTTGTGTTATTCTTCAATGTATCCCTTACTAGTACTTCTGTGTCTGAGTGAGTTTTAGTGGTTCAGGTTGCTTCTTAATGTTTTTTTTTTGTTTTTTTTTATTTTATTAACACACACTAATGATTAAGTCATATAATAACAATCTAAATTAAACCACAAAATTCATTTTATACTATAATAACTTTTCATGTCATACATTTCCTAAAATTTTTTATAATTTATATCTTATGCATCCAATATTCACTTCTTTTTTTCTTTATCACTAAGAGTCCTATTACATTTATTTAAATTAAATCTCCCTCTTCCTAAGTTTTTTAAAAAGTCAACATTGTCTCAACTTTTTTCATTAAATCTTTTTCATATTCAAAACATTAAGTCAACCAAGTTATTTACTTTCAACACTTTGACTCTCTCTGGAAAAACAGTTCTCTAAATTTTGCAATACATTAAGTCTGCATTCCATTTGCATCTGCATACCCTTTCATAATTTTAATATTTCATCAACATTTGTCCATAAAATCACTTTGTATCTTTTCACATTTTGACTGTTAAAAAGTCAAAAAAAATTTATGATTTCTCTTCAAATCTTCTATAACCAGATTCTTTCCTTCAACTTTCTTATCACCATTTCATAAATCTTTCCTAACGTACCAAATTCATTGCTTCCCTTTTTGGTCATTGCTTCGAACCTTTAATTTCACGTTTAGTTACAACTGCAGGTTGACTTTTTTAGAGAAGTTGATATAAGTTGATTCCAATTGCTTCAAAACTTATTTGTACACACCTCAAATCTTTCATAATCATTCTCCATCACAATTTCATTAATTATGCTTATAACTTTTGTTTTCCCAAATTTTCAATTGTTTCTAAGTGTTACAAAACTTATTTATCTTGTATTCTTCTTTGCAACTGCATTGTCACTATATGAATCAGTATTTATCCCTTACTTTTGCTTATGATTTCTCATCAAAACTTTATTAGAAACAAAAACATTACTTCAAGTTTTCTTCAAATCATTCTTATCATGATATCAGAAAACTTTCCGGTTTTATCGAATTTATTTGTTAACGTTTCAGATTTGTTTGCAATCCTTAATTCCACTTGATTCCAATTGATGTAAAACATAGATTAGCACACTATTACTTTGCATAAGCATTGTCTATCATCATGTCATCAATACTTGTCTTTAGGATCTTTGATCGGTCATCCTTTTTACATTTAGTTTCTTAGAAGTTTATGAACGTAATGAGTATCTATGTATTTATGCTCTAGAACTTACAAATTATAGCTAGGTTTTTGCAATTATAGTTTCATCATGTTAATTTTAAGTAGAAACCCAGCTTTTCGCAAGTAAAAATTAGAAGAAAATAGAGGGTTTATTGTAAACTGAAATTAAGTCTGTGTGCAGAGAGAACAAGGAACGTAAGTTTTTGTATTAGTGTGTTAAGTTTATTGCTTATTTGTATATCTTTGGGTTTTAAAAGAGAAGTCTAAAATCAGGAATGTTGAGCAATTGCAGGATGTTTAGAATGTTTAAGGTTCTGCGAGTAAGATTTCAGTGGTCCAAGAAGAAGTGTAGCTAGGGATTTACTAAATTACTAAGTATGATATATAAAGATCAACAATGTGGTATGTATGATGGATTAGACCAAGTAAAGGTATAACAAATTTAGGCTATAAAGGAATTGAGTAAAGAGGGTTTTGATGTAGAACATGGGATCTTGATGTTAGTAGATTCAGGGCCGGCCCTGGCCTGGCCAACAGGGCAGCCGCCCAGGCCTCCCAAAGTTAAGGGCCCATCAGCTATCTACAAGTCTATATGTATATATATATTGTTCAGCCCACAAAAAAGGCCCAAGATACATAGAAAAAGCCACATTTCCAAAGCTTCAATTGATGTCAAAATGGGGAACAAGATGACCTACACACATACGGCGCACACTAAAATGTTAAAAAGAAAATCAAACGAAACGAGAGAATACGAAGGGACTTTGAGTCTTCTACTAGTTCGTTATTGATTCAAGTGTTCGGGGGTGTTTGTTTTAGCTTATTTTAGGAGCTTTTTAGTTTATTAGCTTATTTTATGAGCTTATGAAAAATATGGTGTTTGGCTTAGCTTAAGCTTATGAGCTTGTTTTGAGTAAAATAAGCCAATTTTGATTAGCCAGATGAAAGCAACTTATTTTTCTTCACACGAGCTTATCTTTGTAATTTTACATATATACCATTACCTTTCTTTCTTTTCTCAACACATTCTCTACCTCAAATGTAAGCATGTCTTTTTAGGTCATTTTACATTAATAAGCTAAGTCAAACACTTTTTTAAAAGTAGCTTATTAGCTTATAAGTCATAAGTTAATCCAAACATTTTTTTCACTAATAAGCTAAAAAGCTCATAAGTTAAAAAGCTAATAAGCTTAAGCTTAAAACAATAAGCTTACCCAAACCACCCCTTCTTCTCTTCGACTAGTCGAGCATTGATTGACGACTTGTTCGTCTCTGTTCGATAGCAGCGATTGTTGGTTGTTTGTGAATGCCGATAGCTTCATTTGTTTGACAGTTGGTTGTTGCAGTTTTTCTTTTCTTCATCGCAAAATCCACAAATCCAAATTTCTTGATGCTTTATCATTGAGCGATGGTTGTTGGGGTTGGGATCGCCAACAGCAGATCGGTGATTCACATAATTGCTACTTGCTTGAGCCTATCATCAATTCTTTGTTCAGGTTTAGACACTTCTTGACCCTTCGATCACCCTTGTTGAGTTACATCTACTGCATGTTTGATGTTTGGAACCTTTGATATTTTGATTTCTATTTGCCTATTTGGTAAATGGTAATGTGCATCATGATACTTTAGGTCTTTGGTTCTTTGTGAAATGGCAATTCACAAGTTCATTATTGACATCTGATTCTTTTTTCTTTTTTTTGGAAATTACTAATTAGCATTCTGATAGCCTTTATGAATATTAAAAGATATATTGTAACATTTGTTGATAGTTTAATACTTAGTTTCTACTTTATAATTAGTTTAATACTTGTAATGTTGCTAGATGTTGCTATTTGGTACTTCTTTAAACAAAATACTAGACTACTAATTATTATTGCTGCTTGCTAGTTGTTACTTTGATATTCTTTGGTAATTGATAGTTTAAAACTTTGTTTCTATTTGGTAATTGGTATTATTATTTGATAGCTGTTTAATTATTAGTCTATTTTGAGTAAATTTTTTTACTTTAGGGGGCTCTTTTTTAAATCTCTGTCCTGGACCCAAAAAATAATTGGACCGGCCCCTGATGATTCAACCGGCTTGGCTTACAGGCAGGGTGTTTTTTAAATGACAATTTGGTTTTGTTACACTCTGATTTGGCTGTTTCCTCATATTTAGAAAATGCACCTCAATCAATCTGTGTGTGTACTGGGTGGCTTAGAAGCCTGTTGGACTTAATTAGCAACCTAGTCTTTCTTTGTTTATATCTGATTGATCTATATCCTTCTGCTGCTAATTGTTTATGTTTGCCTTCTTCTGATACTTTAATTTGTGTCAAATTTTCAAATTTTGTCTGTTCAGCTTGGAACCTTGCTTAGGACCGGACTTGACACCTTTAGCGTCTTTATACCCGACTTATTGAACATTAAACTTAAACTTGTTAAAAGCTTGATTTCATCTCTGTCTACCTTTAGTAACTGATTTGTCTCCGTAACATAAAACAAATTTCTAAAATTGTAAAAATGAAAGTTCCAATCTTTGTCAAACCGGTCTTGGTGCCTTCTGCTGCTCGTATTCAAGCTTAATTCAACACAAAAGGTTTGTTTGTGTTTTCCGAGATAATACCTTTCATTCTAATCTCAACTACTGAAAAAGGGGCCCTCTCGATCACCTGAAGAGATTTTTAGACGGAATTGGCATAATTATTACCGTATCGATTCTTTAAAAAAAAGAGTAAAATTGTTTTGAAACTTTGAAAACTTTATGACCTATTGTCGGTAGATCTTGTTTTATCTCGGTTTTTTATTTTATTTTAACTAAAGTATCAAAGTTGCTGATTTATTTGAACCTATTGCTTAATGGGTTCAATATAAGTCTATTGAGTGCATAACCTTTTTTCTATATAGCATGTTCTTTTAGTTGGAATAACTCTTGATCAATTTCTATATAAAATTAAGTGTGAATCTCATTAGCGATTCATTTGTGCATGCTCTCAACTATAAGACCATGAGCATCTACCCCCCTACTACCCCTTGCCTATAGCATGTTTTTGTACCTATCTAAAGATCTCAAGTCATTTCCTCGGTTGATTTGGTTTGTACTTTCAATTGCAGCATGATCATTATGGTTTTTCAACCTTGTTAATGTTCTTATTTGCTACTTTCTAGCATGTTTCTCGGATGATCTGTTGGACTGTACGCTGCTACTATAATTCTGTCATTGTTACTAGTTTGGTCTGTCTTTTAGTTGCAAGTGTTTTCTTTTAAATAACTTTATTGGTTATGCCACCTTTCCATTCTATTTTCTCATTTGGTCCATGTTTTTTTTGTTTTTTGTTGTTGTTTTTGATAAAATAAGAAGTAGGTTACGACTTAGCGTAGTGCCATTCTTAAGCTGTCATGGGCTGGTGTTTTTGGTCTCATGTAGTTGCCATTTTTCATGTTTTTTGTTGCTGCAAATGGACAACTCTCATTCTGTTTAGTTCAAGGTGTTTTTGTTGTTTTCTTTTTCTATAGCATCATCTTCTGTTTCTTAGCAGCTTGTCCAATGGGCGGCATGTGTATAGATTTTGTTTACTCTTATTGTCCGTTCGATCTAGTTTGAGGCTTGAAGAATACTTAATTTTTTTCTCTTTGATTATATTTTTTCAAAATTCAAGTGTCTTCTTAAAAAGCTTGTCATAGCATTTGAAGTCATCTTGCTTGTGGTTAAACAAATTAAAGATGGATAGTAAAAAGATAAATTTGTTTTTTGAAGGCTACTAATTTAAAATATTGCAATTTTTTTCATTAGTTCAACAAAAAAAATATCTAATACATATTATTTTTCTTTACGATGTTTCATTTTATGCCCACCTTCATAGTGATTGGGATAAGTAGAACATGTTGCTAATTTTAAAATACTTAATTAGCAATATATTCTTCATCTAATCTATTTTGTTTCTGAAAAACTTGTTGGGTGAGTTTTGCTTTGGGAATGGATGCTGATCTGTTGTTCAAGGTATCCTTTAAATCAGTTTATTTCAATAGTTGTTCAAATTTCTCGAACTCGATCTATTCAGTCTTCGATTGAGGTTTATGGGTATATCTTGATTGAGAAGTTTGTCTTCTAAATTACTTCTCTTCTGTTATTCCATAACTTGTCTACCATTGTTACAACCTTGTTTATTGTTCTTGTTCTCGATCTCATTGGTGAGAGATGTTCTATCTTTTGCAGAATCGTGCAATTCTTTATTCTATCAAAGTCCGTTTGGACTGTAAATTGGTTTTTTAATTGTAGAATCATGAGATTCTTTATCCAATGAGATACATTGTTAGAATCGTGTTATTCTAAGTTTTAACCAGATATATTCTGATATGTCTATAGAATCGTGTGATTCTAAGTTCTTATTGAGAATCATGTAGGTTCTCTTTCTTTTTATTTTCTGTAATATTAGTTCAAAAAGTTTATTATGTTTGTGCAGTTGAATGCTCATATCTTTTTGTTTTTGGATGTGGATTTAAAGTCCACTATTCAATTACAAAGTTTTGAAATATATAAAAATGGGGATGTTCACAAAGTTCTTTGGAAGATGATAAAATGCATTTCAAGACCATGCCCTTGCAAGACCAATGGGGATGATAGATTATCAAAATATTGATAATTTAAAGAAAAAAGGGAGAAATTTTTGTTATTGTTCTTGCAGAGAAATGCCAAGAATAAAGAGAGAGTTTGCAGACTATGCCAGATTAGGGCTAAAGTTGAACAGATGAATAACAAATAGAATCAACTGACAAGATGAGGCTGTTTGGTGTGTTTCATAATTAGATTGAGGGGGATGTTAAAAACACAATCTAATTTGAAACACTAAAAGTCAAGGGCATAACTGCTAGTTGTGTTTATGGAGGCTGGTTTATGGAAATTCTAATTAAGCAAATAAGGAAGGAGATCAAAACAATTTATTGGCTGTCTATGGGAACTATGGGTGTGCATAGAAACCGAAAAACTAAGATCAATCCGTTAAAACAGAAACCATTTCAAAACCGACGGTTCGGTTTCAACTTTTGAAAAAACCAATGGGTTCTGTTTGTTTTGGTTTTAACTATAAACCACCCCATTAAGAAACCGACCCACTAATATTTCATATATCATGCATATTTTTTAATTTTATAGTTATTAAATAGAAGTCAATGAAGCCCATTAAATATTTCAAGGTTCAGTTATTATGATCAATAACTTTTCTTTTTCTGCCTTTACCTCTTTTCATATTGATGTTTATATTATGATTATATGATACAAAATATGTTTATATTTTGAATATTTGAGCTAAAAATGGTATTTAGTGGTGAAATATATTATTAGACATTAAATCTAATGCCAGAAATTAGATATTGTGATTGAAATTTATATATAATGTTAGAAATATGAAGACTAGTACAAGAAATTATATATTAATGTAGAAAACCAGGTGGGTTCGGTTTTAAAACTGAACCGTTAATGACCAGAACCCGCCAAAACCGAAACTAGTAGAAACGGAAACCATTGGGTTTGAAAATCCTAAAACCAAAATGAGCGGATTGAGTTTAGTTTGATCTTAAAACCGCCCAATGCACAATCTTCCTCAATCCCTGATCAATCATCTTTTGGTTGCCATTTTCCAATCAAGGCTTCACTGCAATAAAAGGGTCACTCCATGAAGGCCTCGATATACAAAAAAAAAATGTAGACCGAATCATTCATCTTTCTTGGTTCTTTAATCAAGGTTTCAACCCTTTTCTTTTTCATTCAATCTAGGGTTTTGTTGTAATAGTTTAGAACCTTTTGGTTCCATTTCTTTGTAGACCTTTTAGTGCTTTTGTTACATATTTTGCTTCAATCATTGATTGTGAGCATCTGACTATAACCTTTTTTTGCAATAAATGATACAATTATCTTCTATTTCAGTATTTTTAACGGAGTTAAACCCACTAATCATTTGGTTAGGAATCATCTCTCGAAAAGTCAAGTTTTAACTAAGTCAAAAGAATAGTTTAATTAAAGTCAAGTGCTCGTAAAGGTTAGTGAAAGCATTGGACATACTAAATATTTGTTTGAGACAAATAGATTGCTTATTTATTAATTCTCGAAATTTAAGATCTCACGGTTCGATAAACGACTTGTTTTTTGGGAATAAAAAACAAAAAGGTAACCCGTATCTTTTGAGCGCTATCATATGTCGATCCTACGATCATAAAATTAAGAGTTAAAGAGACATATGTAGAGGTATGATTTTCGAACCTCTTTATGCAATATATAACAATTCGTAAAATTTACAGATCGTAAAATGGATCGAAGAGAGTATGTTCATTGTTAATTTTAGCTCTAGGCAATATATATAACCCGTACTACTTCAAATCTGTCGAATACTACACACATGAGTGGGCGTGTTGATCGATTAATGTTTTACATTGAACGAAAAGTAACTTTATAATGTGATTAATAAGAGTCCTACACTACTACTCAAAATCATAGCCAATAAGTCGGACCCGCACAAGGTTATAAAATCAAATCATTACAATTCGTAACTAAAAAGTTGCATCAAAGCAAAAGAAGTAGATTATATAAATATGCGGCTCATCATGCAACACCTTCTTCAATTTTAGCTTCCCTTTTCCGAGCGAGTGTAATAACAACATCACCACCGACACACGGCGGCATACACCGCCATAATCTGCCTTTCAACCACCCAAAACAGTCTGTTCTCATTATAACCCTATCCAAGGGTGCCTCGGCCGCCCGCCTGCTGTAAATCCTTCCGGCCACGCATGAAAGAATCGCAAGCACCATCAACACCGTCATGACCGCAAAGAACGGACCGATGGATCCAGAAGATTGATCTTCACCTTGCACCATGGATTCTTGTTCTTCAGGCTGTTGAGTTTCTGGAAGTGGGCTTGATGACAAAGTAGCCATAATGGGGTGCATGAAAAGTACTAGTGCAACTATATATCCATGTTTGTACAATTGTACATGTATATATAATAGAGAAAATGTACAAGTCGTTATGGGTAATGTACAACTCGATGATGCCTTTGAATATGCTTTCGGCCTTTTGGAGATGCAACTCAAAGTGAACTACATGGAAAGGCAAAAGTGTAGCCAAAGTAAAGGTTTATTTAACCAGGATTCTTTTGCTTTTTATGAGCAGCCTTTTAATTTTAGTTTCATACTTCCTAGCTAAGCTTTGTTTCTTTCTTTCTTTATAAAGAAGCAAATATTTATGAAGTTGGTGTATTTCTTACGGGTAAAATGTCTTATTTCTTATTTTATATTTGTAGGTGAAGATGTGAGGTAAAAGTCTAAAGGTCTAAGAAGATAAATGATATTTTTATCTACTTCTAAAATAAGTGAAAATAAGATCTCCGAAACACTTCTCCCTAATATTAGTCAAACATACTTAGATGGTTTTAGGGGTTGTTTGTTTGCTACTGAATGCTTCAACGTGTTTGATTGCCGCCTCTGAATGAAAACTGTGTTGAATGAAACACAATAACCATGCTAAATCATTTCACCTTAATGTACATTCTGAATCAGTAAGCATCAAGTATTTTACTTTAATACATTTTCTTTCACACGTTATCTTATAATATATTAAATCACTATTAAGGTTTAAACGATAATTTGCATCATTCAAAATTTTTATTTAGAACTCTTATCAAACAGCATATCTCATTCAGACACAATTTGCTTTTGAATTATTCAGACCAACTTACTCATTCTGTTTTGACAAACAGCTCCTTAATAAATAAATGCTTATATGTAAAAACAAACACGGTTATAGGCGTATACTTTCTTCCATATACCACAATGTTAAGAGTTCATTATATGTATAGTAAGAAATATGGTTGCACACATAGTTAGAAATTATACAAAAACCAGTTTCTTTTAAGTGAGACTCAAACATACTAAGCAACGTTATTCTAATAGTTACAATAATCTTGTAACCCTCTAGAAATACATATATAACATGTACGTAAAGTAATATAAAATATGGAAAAGTTAAATGAGACTATACAAATGATATATTTTTATGATTACTTTTTGGTTTATTAGAATTATGTCAAGGCTGAATTTGATTTCTTATATTATCCTTGAAGAATTAGGAAATCTTTTATGTTAATGAGAAACAATTTGGCTTCACCATATCGATCACACCTGAAACCTTACTTGACAATATATAACTTAACATAATTTTTAAGGAAAAATGATGGAACGGATAGTCATTAAGTGATTTGGGTATTCAATGTACTACTTAGTTGAAATTAGGGGTTTTTTATGATGAAAGATTTCGCAATAATGAGAAATAAACTCATAATAAAATAGTACAACATAGTTTGTGGAAGATCACGTATCTTCAAAATCCTGAATTGATCTTTTATCACAACTTCAATACCGTAGGATTTTTCAGACGAAGTTATGTGGAAGAAAGCGAGAGTTTAATAGGACGTCTATTGTATTTATATCCTGTGAATGAAAAATCAAGTATGAGACTTTTTTGGATCTTAAATACGGGTCAAATAGTAAAGAAGGTAGGAGGATTGTTACTAATACATCAGATATATCATTTGGTTTTAAAATAATAGTTTTAACAATTCTCTTTGATGGTGTCGGGTAACTCAAGTGGATGAGAGTTGAGCTAGGAGGGTAACTTGGGTTAGGATGAGAGTTGCCTGTGTGTTAGGTAACGCAAGTGTGTTGTTAGCCCTATGTTACTAAGTTTGACTTCAGAGATGTGTTAAGTCTTATGTAATAGTCTACCATGGGTAGCGGTTTAGA
>JAUEJL010099764.1:0-13353 GCA_032274825.1 Drosophyllum lusitanicum
GATTGGTATTCTGCGGGCACGATTAATTGTTTATATTCTGCGGTATGATTGTTGGTATCCTGCGGTTGTGATTGATACTTGTTGTTGTAGTTTTACTTTCATTCACTTAGCTTTGTGCTAATCCCACCTCTCACTCCTTTTACAGGTTTCTGGTGAGTTCTGCGGTTTGGTTGTAAGGGGGTGTTACTTGGGGAATAATTGGCGGGCATTCTGATTTAAATTGTGACGAGCCGTGGTTTTTGTAATACTTGTATTTTGACTGAATTGATGACTCGGAAAACTGTTTTGTATAATCAGTTGTATTATATTGTATATATTTATTCGCTTCCGTAGTGTATTTTAAAAGGAAAAATTTATGTTGAAAATACGGTGTTACAGTCATTCAGCTGACGGGCTTCAGATGTTCAGCGAATTATCTTCAGCACTTTTTTTTCTTCAGATATTGTCTTCGGTTGATACTTAGTACTGTTAGTAGGTTTTTTGACTATACTCCATAATTTGTAACTTTTAAGTCAGAAGTTAAAGAACACATGTTTAACTCCTTTCTAAATCTTTACTAAAGATCTGGTTTTGTTAACATCAAATTCTATGTATTTCAATAGACGGACTTGATTATTGGATTGAAATGATTATCTCCCTAACAATATAAATATTTAAAAAAAAGAGTAAAATGGACTTGATGGAGTCATTTATAAATGAAATTGTAGGTTAATTGGCAAAATAAGTATAAAATGGCAAGTTTGACGTTTGAAAGTCAAACAAAAGATTTGGTAGTCAAAGTCGGGTTTGAGAGTGAACATGTTTGTAAGTTATAATGACTTTATAAACTCAAGAAATATGTTGTAAATAAAATTTAATAAAATACATTGGAAAATAGTGAGAAAATTAAAAACTTTGTGTTAATGGGTCAAAACTCATATTTGACTAAATTAGATTCTTGAATGTTTCAAAATACTTGTAATTGGTTAAATCTAAGTTGCTTAGGTGAATAGTGTATCCAAGTTAAAATAAAACTCCCACCTCCATTGTCTTATATGTTTCTTCCGCTATAAAGCGTGCTTATAGCCTTTATAATCTATATTTTTGCTTTCTTTTTATGGCCAAATACAGTACACACACAAACTTCTTCCGAATTTTCTTGAGACTTTGTTAATGGATGTACTTTTTAGTTTTTTTGGTTCTTGTTGTATATACATGATAACGTCAAATTTAGATCTATATTTTAAACAATATCTATTTTATTTTAGCCTGTTATTGTTCTTAAATAAGTCAAAAGATACTTAATATCTTTAATTATTGGTTTTGAGGTTAAAAATATGGATGATGAAAAGTTTTAATAAAAAACCGAGCAAAAACCTGAGAAACCGAAGAAATAAGAAAAGTTGTCAGTGCCGACACACATCCACTGTTTTGATCATATCTCACTCATACGAACTCGGATTTAGGTGATTCAAAAAACCACGGAAATTAGACTCAGAGGGAGACAAAATCACTATTATGATCAATGCCTGAAAATGTAAGATCGCGATGCGACCGTTAAAGATATCGCGACGCGACGTGATAAAGCCAAATTTCAAATTTTCAAATAAAAAGAGTTCGGATTACGCAATGACTTCACACATCGTGACGTGACACTTACCCGTCACGATGCGATGCCCCTGTTTCAGCTTATCTATTTAAACAAAGTCCCAGATCTCTTTCACCTGACTTTTACACACTTTATACTCCTAAAAATGTCCCAAAAACGTCTCAAGGCAGATTGAAAGCTTGGAATTAAAGATCAAGGTTTAGGAGTGAAGATTCAATGCTTTAATCATTACTTTATCAAGGTTTTTCATTCTTAACTCATATGTTTATGTTTTTAAATGATTCTAGAATGTATTTAATGATGATTATGGGCTAGATTTACTGTTTTCCTCCCTAGAGAAGATGAACCTTGTTAAAGTTGTGTGATTTAATTAAAGTTTGATACTTTTTATTATATATTTATCATTTATTGCTTAATCAAAGATCCACATGTGTTTTAGGATATATTTTTGGTGTTTAGAACCGAGTTTTCATGAATTAGAGGACCAATCTATTTGTAAGACTTGAATTATGATTATCTATGACCAATAGGTAATTTTAACTAGTGATTGATCAATCCTAGGGTTAAACTACTAAAAATAGAAGCTTTAATGTGTGTGCTTTGACATATGATGACCTTTATATATTAAATGAATGATTTGTGAACTTAGACAATCATTAAAGGTTAAGTCTTTCTTAATTCGAACCAAATCGATTAATTATGCTTTAAATTGACTCCTTGACCATAGGGTTAGTTAATTGCATGATTTAGGGTTAGATAATCTGACCAAGAGTCTAATCATATTAGAAATCGGTATATGGTAATTAGTTATCTATTGCACATGTTTATTTGAAATCATTTGACTTGAAAAGGTAAAATCGAATCTAGAGAGGGAAATCTTCGTTCTGATAGTTTAATTTGATAAAGTTTCGTGCTTTTTGCTTTCTTTAATTTTTTTTTTTTGGTGATTTCTAGTAGTTTGAGTGTTTAAGTTAGTTGGTAGTTTGTTTTAAAGTGAAAGTTCCAAAATCCTCCTTTTACTACTTTTAATTAGTTTAATAATTAATCAGTAGAGTTATATTCAAAATCATACTCATTCCCCAAGTGTTCGACACCCGTACTTATTCAAGCTATGCTATAAAACGATTAGGTCCTCTTGCCTATTTGTGTTGTAGTGTTACCTTTAATAATTAGGATTTTATAAATTTAAAACGGGTGCGCTATACGCACATCAATACGCGTCCCAGTGGAAACAACATTTCATTGTGGACCTACATTGCTACTACAACAACAGGGAACCAACTATACATTATCGAGTGTAACTGGAAGTATTTTAAGTTCGTCATGGGTTTATAATTGGGTTCAAAGATGACCTTCAACCTCTTTCTGGAGACATTTACTATCAGATCGAGTTCGATGTTTACTAAAGTATTTCAGAAAAAAATGAATGTATTTGACTACTAAGATCGGAGTTAAGTAATGCTTAACTATTGTATGTGTACTTCTTTGTTTAGTACATCCTCCCTACTTGTATATGTGTCTATCTAATTGTATACTTATATTCACTTTACACTTGAAGGAAATTACTAATGGAATACCATAATTGGGTTTTGCATCCTGCGTAGACATTTGAAATTCGTATGAAACTTTATCAAAATAATATCTATTTGATGACTAATATTTTACTTTAGAATTCGCTTAAATAGATGGTCCATAAATATATCACAATTTGATAAAATAAAATATCTACCAATACACATAAAAAGTCATTTAAAAACTCTCACCCATGCATCCCTAAAACATAAACTAAATGCAGGATACGAAGCACAATCATATTAATATAATACAATCTTTAAAAAACTCGTATTAAGCATTAATTCACAAAATAAGATGGTTTAAAAATAAACCAAGATAGTTACATTTTTCAACATGATCATTTAGAAAAGATAAAACAAAATCACTTGAACTATTTAAAATAGTCACAACAAACAAACCTAGAAAATTAAACAAACTGCACATAAAAATATGACCATGTTTAATAGATCCAGCAATTGCATTTCCTCTACAACTCATATTTCATTGTAAAAGAAAAGTTATTGAATTTACAAAATAGAGAAACAATTTGAACTTCTCTTCTTCATTAAATTACTAAACAAAACACTATCATCATTCAAATATGATCCTACTTTCTTTACCAAATAACTTTTAAAGCAGACCACAATCTAAAAGAGAAAATCACCTGGTTTAAACCCCTGTTTTCATACTAAAATTTTAGGCTTGTGAACCTAAACTCCATGTTTACCCCCTCGCTAGATACTATTATACATTACCAACAATATGAAACACAAATATATCACATACATTAAACACATTTTGTAGGATATAAAAACGCGTTCTTAGCAAAATCACTTTGTCCCATGATACAAAAGAAATTATAAAGAAAGACACAAAGAACATGGTACATAATACATGTCAAACACACTATATCTATTCAAGCCTAACAATCTAAGCCCATGTACATTCATTTGAATGTTCACTCGCTGAAGTAACAAGTGAGTATTCTAACCATTTTGTAGACTATTGTTGCGGTTCAGAAGAAGATCAAATTTCATCTAATATAACTTCTAGCCAATATCTAAACAATTATTAAAGAAAAATATGCTTTTGATAACTATAGAAACTGGAATCTTTATACTTCACTCAACACCCAATATTACAACTATGAAAAACAAAAAAAAACATCATGTATCTTTTGCAACATTTTAATAGGTTTTCAATGTGCATTGAAATGTCTTAAATTATTATGGAAACCTTAAACTAACCAACCTATGATAGTTAACCAATGAAACTTAATATCTGTGTATGTAAAACTAACAATTGCGTTTACCTATATATATGCTCACATTTAATGTAACTGGTTATAGTAGTAAACAAACCAACTATGAGTAAAAAAAACGTGTCATATGCACTAATGAACCAATAACATGTTTCCATAAAAAAAACATAAGTTACAAGTGTAACAATTCTACTATTTACAATTTCACATACATAACAACCAAATATGATGATACACAACGGACTGCAAGTTCCTATCAATCTTTTCCTATAAATTGCTCATGGAACTCAGGAAAAAATGCCACCTTCTTACAATACACTTTTTGATTAACAAACATTATCCTACTCAAAACGTAGAAATATAAAATCATATATCGTAGATCTTACATGCTAGCCCGTATTTACACGAACTTGAAACCTAGTTATATTACAACTTGGAATCAATTGTGATGACCAACAAAACACAGGGATATGTAAAATTGGTATACATTGAAGAAACCAATTCAAGATCATAATTGGAATTCGAATCAAGATCAACCACATTTTGTCTAGTTCTTAGTTGTAGGTTTGGTCGCTAATTTATTCATGTATGTACAAACCAAAAGTAAACTTGTTTTCTTTTCTTTTCTTTTTTATATATTTTGAAACTATAAGACCTAATAAAAAATTATATTTTCTCCTACTAAACTATTTTATATCATCCTTATAAATAATAACATTTAAAATTCACTATTTTCTTTTTTTATCAACTTTCTTGATTTCAATACTTTTATTGATCTAATAAGTACAAGTATAAATAAGGATAAATAGAAAGACCTAGTAAAAAGATATAATGATCCTCTAACATTATCATTTGGTGTAAGTTTTGGGTTTGTAACCGGACCTTTTTTTATTTAGTTCTCCATTCTCCACTTTCACTTTCTAGTATTATGTGTGTGCGTGGGAGAGAATTGGCGGTAGGGTAGCGGCTGTAAGAGCTACGAATGCAGCGACAAGAGTAACATCTACAGTAACCGCAACAAGGAGAATAAAGTTGAACATCTATTTATATTTACAATTTATCCTCAAGGCAGGACGGGAGGGTAAAGAAAATAAAAGATAAAGAAAGTACTCGCCACTCAAGGGACGACAAAGAGAACAAAGATGATAACAGCCGACCATAGTTTGGTCGCAACAAAGACGTAGAGGAAGGGAGAGAAATATTAGATCCCGTTTGTTTTGCAGAATTCGAAGGAATGAAATTGATTTAAATTTCATCCAGCCTAACTATGGAATGGACTTTCTCTTACTTGAGGGAATGTAAACATCCCAAAGAATGATATTCCATTAAAAAACAAGTTTACCAAACGCAATATATCATGAAATTTGATTTTAATTCCATTCCATTTATTTGAATTCTGCGAAATAAACGGGACCTATGTTTCGAATATGATTGATATAACAACACCATAATACAAGATAAGTTTTAAACAGAATATATTCAAAGTTTGTTAGTTACCGAGTTGTTACATCACAAGTACGTTCACATGATATGGATATATTATAAGTTTTAAGAATTTAAGAATTCGATTCTCTTTTTTTTTAATTAAAAAAACGCCATTTTATTATGTGTAAAGAATTTCTTAATGCAGAATATTTTATGCATAATTATATTGTGGACATGTAATAATTAACCACAATTTTAAGTATTTACAATTACAAAAAATATTCTTAAGTCAGATTCTTCTCCAGATAATCGGGTAACATCATTTAAGTATGAAAAAAAAAAGATGAGTGTTATTGAGAATACAAGCAAACAAAGTTTATTTATTCAAAAGAAGTTTTTTTCCGGGGTGCCAAGCGTTTGACTTAAATGTACGCAGTATAACTGTTTTTTTTCGTAGCCGTTTTCGAAACATCCTTCTAGCCATCCCCGATTAAAAACTTCATAAGACTCGAACCTTTTACCTCCCATACGAAAAGCAAGTAATCTACCTAGTAATCAATCACAATTTTGAAATAAAATTAAAGAATAAGTGACTCATGAAGTTTATTTCATATATATATATATATATATAAATCATATATACATGTATATATACATACATATACAAGATTCCATACAATCCTAGCTTCATTAAATATCTGCTTAAAGGCAAAAATTAAAATATCTTATCGCATCAAAATAAAGACAATTCTCCATTTATAATATAACATTTCAAACCACGATTACTTTTTGTCGGAATAATCATTATGAAATGATATCAAATTTGACTTTCGTCGGCAACATGGAATTTTTTTAGTAGTTGTTGAATCTATTGTCTGAAAGTACGAGGTGATTTTTTACACAATAAAACTGGTCATAGATAACAACTTTATGCATTATCAAATCGTACCATATATACATTGTTATGTATGACTAAAAACTGTTGTGTACGGATCAGTTTCCTTTAAAAGTACTTAGCGTGCATACACGATCAAATATGAATGGTGTGTTCGCTCACATGCACGATCAAGTATGTATAGTTAACTTTTATATTCCCCGTTTATAAGGTGTGTTTATTGAAGTTTTGAAAAATAAAACAAGTTGTAATAACGCAATTAGATTGTTGTAAACATAATGAGAGTATGATGGTTGAAAATAGCATTGTTTTTGAAATATTATAAGAGGGGTTTGTAGCAGTGCTCGTTATACACCATGTCATGAATCAAGTCACGGATGACATCTTCACGACCATTTAGTCATCCTCATGTCACAGACGGCTTCTTGTGCTCATGACCGGTGTATTATCTATATTTAACTTTTCTTTTTTGTCCTTTTATAAGTGTAAAAAAGTGAGTGGTAGATTTCAGTATCATAAATATAGATATTTCAGTCAGATCAAGTAAATGATAACTGAAAGTTCAAACCTGAACACAAGTTTGATAAAATATTGCAGAAGACTCGAATCTACAAATTCATCACCTATGCGGTATGCACACTTGCTTATCATTTGTACAAAATCTATTTTTTTTTAAAAAAAATAAAAAAATGTTAAAAAAAACTAAAAAGCAACCCAAAAAATAAAGTGAAATCCCCACTTTAGAAGGACCAAACAAAACAACTACCTAAAAGCTGATCTGTATTCCACATGACATAAAGCATCTACTCTATCTTACTATTAGTAGTGGGCCCTGTTGGGCTCCTAAGTGGGCCACAACCCTAACTTTAATTTTCTATAAATACCTATCAATGTTCTTCTAACTTACTTCACTCTCTTCATTTCCACAACAATCAAAACTCATAGCTCTATTCAAACAATGAAGCCTCAACATATTTCTGGAGATGCCACCGCGATTCACGAGTGCAAGAAAATAGCCGGAGAAAGACTTCGACAAGTTTTGCAAGCTACTGCGGCTACCGTCGATGATAACAGTAACAAAAACTCGAATCATGATACAAAAGATTCTTATACTCGAGTACTTAAAAGACATACTCGAAGAGTACATACAGAGGATCCAATTAGGACGATCATGTTCTTGGCATCATGGAGCCATACATGATACGTAATTACAATTACGATCGTTTGTATATGTTAACCGACGATCTATGTAGATGTCGTGTATTATATAACCAGTTGATCGACCAATCATGATTATTTGATTTGATTTATAAATCGTAAGATAACTGATTATGGTCATATATATAGGTAATTGGAAGTTATTAATAAAATAACAAATTATTAGTAGCTTTATTCATATGGTTACAATAAATAGTTGTTTATATATAGCTTGAAATCAAATATGAAATGTTGACTAAAAGTCAAATAAAATTGATATGAATTATATAAGAAACTTGCCAAGAAGTTCCCTAATTAAAATAATCAAGAGTTTAAAGTTGCTAAAGTTTATTAATTAAGAAAATTAATGAGTTCAAAATAAGATTTTATATTAATTAAGATTTTAAAGTTGCTAAACATCTTTTTAGTTAAACTGAATTGTCTTTTAAGCCAAGTTTCTCTACAAGCAAATATTAAATCATTAGATCAAACTGTGCTAGCTGCTGCCAGTTGGATAGAAGCTAATTGCCTCATCAGCTGTAAGATATCCTTTTTAATTACTACTAATTACTAGCTTGCTAATTAATTTCATAATTGCTTACTACTAACAATTTGTTATGTATATTTATTTAATTGTTATTTGCTAATTGCTCATTACAAGTTTGCTAATTTTTTAAATGAGAATGATATTCACATATAAACACCGATAGAATGATGGGTTAAGTTCATTAAAATGTATTCAATTTTATAACTTGCTATTTATTGTATAAGATTACTTCTGCAACAGGTAAAAGGCAATAATTGCTACGTCATATTTAGCTAGCTTAACCTATTATTATTATTATTATTATTATTATTATTATTATTATATAGGACAAATTGTACGAAAATACAACAAACTTTATCAATATTGCTATTGTATGCAATCAACTTTATTTTGTACCTAAAAATACACACAACTTACAAATTTAGTTCGTTTTATGCAAGTTACCTATGACAATAGGTAACTTACCAGTAACCTGGCAAAAAATAAAAGAACTTTGATACCTAAAAATACAAACAACTTTCAAATTTTGTTGATTGTAAACAATCGGTAACCGATAACCTGGTAATCAGGTTACCAATTGTATACAATGAACCAAATTTGTAAGCTGTATGTATTTTTAGGTACAAAATAAAGTTAATTGCATACAATGGCAATATTGGCAAAGTTTTTTGTATTTTCATGCATTTTGCCCTATTGAATAAGAGATAAGATATATGCTTGTAGCTAGCAGCAAACATATCTTATGAATTTTCACACTTACAAACAATTAAAATGAATAGTATATTAGTCATTTCATTATTTACTCAACTAAGTGTTTGTGAATATGATACTTCTAACCGCATACATCCATTTCCCTATTATATATAACTGATAACTTATTTGTATGATGGCAAACTGTTGAATTATTATCGTTGCCTACACGACAACTTGGAGCTCTACCCAGACAACATTCCTCATCTTTACTAGTTCATATAAGATCAAACAGAAGCTAAAAATATCAAAAAAGTCAAACAGCGGGAAGTCAACTGCAGGCTGCTCTTATTGTTGTATCAAACTCAACTGCTCAATTGCCCAAAATGTTTTGGCTGGCCAAGAAAATGCCCGGATTGTTTGCCACGCGGATGATGTTGTCTTAACCGGAACTTTTGCTGTTGTTGGTGGCCAAAACCGAAGTTCCCAGATGTGAAGATACTTCCACTTCATGTTTGAAATGTGGATGGATGCTTTACATGTTTACGCAAGTGCGTTTGCTGTTCTTGCCGGTGATATAAGTTTGTTTATTGTGATCGGGTGGGTATACAACTATACTTGTGTTAGGATTTCGAGCAGGGAAAGGTTATATACGTAATCTAACTGTTTGTAGAGATTTTCTCGTGAACGAATGCCTAAAAATGACAAAACAATAGGGGATTTAGTGTTTTTAATGATGACTCAGTTTTCCCTAAATTCCTCTTTTTTGGTTCACTTTTCAATACTCTATCAAGGTAAAACCTCAGTTAACATGAAATAGTAATAGAAAAACCAATTAAACCATATGCCATTCAAGATTTGCCAATATAGCTTGCACTCAGAATATTTTCCCAAAGTACTTTTCACATTTTTAGCAAATTCTGTAACTACCTAAAATGTTAGATCACAAAAGTATCATCTGCAAGCTGGGTTCAAGACTAAGTTTTTTACTTGATTGAAGCACTTTGATTCCTTTTCTGGGTAGCCAATCTATGCTTCATTGTTTCAGCATGTTTGCTTAAAAGACCACCTGAAACTTGTACAACAAACTTCATAAAATCAGAGCATACTAAACTACTTATCTGCTTATGCAAGAAGATTACCAATAAGCAACCCTAAACATCCCTACTACAAACCATTTATTGCGAAAAGCAATAAGCAGTTCTAATAAGCAACCCTAAACATCCCCTAAGCATGTTTAGCGAATAAGAGTCGAGAAAACCAATGCGTACCTGGCCGTGAAATAAGATGAATACGAGAACGAGGTCCTTCAAACATCCAACTATCTTCATCCAACATTCTAACTTCCTTGTTCAGTGTAGCCATCAAATCCGACTTCAAAGCTGCATTGAACAATAAATCAACTTGTGTCTTTACATAAATTCTTCTAAAAGCAAGAATATTAGTAAGAAATGATAACTTTTGTATACATGTTTTAGAAGACCTTGTCATTTGTCCCTCTGAATGTCAAATAAACTACTTTCGAATTCAAATGAAAAAAGTGTATCCGTATATATTGAACTTTTTCAAGAAAAGTCAACTAAACCAAGATACAAGTACTGCACGACTGCAAGTAGAACATAAACAGAAATAAAATCGGATACTTTTCGTATTTACGATGTTTCAGTGAGACTGACAGATGGAGCGACAGAGTGATCCCCTCCGCCTCCCTAAGTGTCAAACCTTAGTCATCACACCATCACGCAAACCAATCTATTCCAAAATGATGACTTAACAGAATAAGTTAAGAGAGTGATACAGTACATAAAACAAACAATAGTACCACTTATTCCACACATTTGTCATTTATCTAGAAAGACATTTTATCCAGACAGCATTTAATAAGAAAAAATAAGCAAACAGGCCCCAAGACAACTCCAAATATATTCGGTTTCTAGTACCTCTTACTCTAAATCAAAATTTATACGCATGTTTGACAACGTCCTAGAAAGCCTAATCTAAACTTCAAAATTTAAGCCCCTAAGTACAAATATGCAAAGAGCATAAACTGAAACTTATAAACGTAATGATTAAATTGAAGTTTCTCTGATGAATAATTCGCATGAATATCAACTGATATCATCTCTCGATATTAATCATAGACAAGATTAGAGAATATAAACCTCGAAGAGCCTCATCTTTACGATCTTGAATGGTGATGAGATCTGTGGAGAAATGGACCTCATCAACAGCCAGTGATGAAGAGATTACATTAGATCCGACTATCGCTGTCGTTGAGATTGACGACCGCGCTGGTGATGATGTCAGTGAACTGTTGCTCATTCTTCCTGTTCTCAATTTCAAACAAACTAAACTGCAATATTAGGAAACATTTCATTTGAGTCTTTTATACATTGTAGATATTTTTTATCTTGACCCTCAACTTATGAACGTTACAATACCAGTCCGAAAACTTTTCTCTTAAAAGTATCTTTTTGGCTTCGACTGTTTCAACTTTCAAGAATGCAGTTTTCCTTTTTCAAATGACACCACAATTTGCAGTCATGTAAGTTAAGAACAATACACACAACTTATGCAGTTTTCGTTGCTTTATCTCCCCTAGTTTAGGTTGCTGCCATTCTTGTTCATCGCTTCAGGAATCACAAACGACTAAATTTGATTTTATAGCTTCTTGAAGATAGATAAGGCAGAGACTCAAAAGTTAACAACAAAGAAAGAGTCTGTAATCCTCAAATAGATATAACCCAGAAACAGATAATAAACAATAAACAGATTATCATCGAAATTATGAACAATAAACGATTACTATGTACAGATACTGATGTTGATTACACCCTTTACTAAGAGACTGATGTCGACAGCTTGAGATTTCAAGTTACCAGTGTGCAGTAGAGCTTGAGATTTCGAGATACTCATGTGAAAATTAGATTTCGAGATAATCGGAGATTTGGGGGTGTAGATGCAAAATCGAGATACTGATTTTTGGGTGTAGTTTTAATGCCAAAAAACCAAAACATTTTAAACCAAGAAGCTTTCGAATTGCATCAAGGAACTACAAAATTTAGTTTATAATAACAAATGAAGAAATTTCAGTCTATAATTAAAAAAATAAACCCCTGGACTGGACTGGAAGGTTCATAAATGAACAATTTCTTTGATTGTATACACGATTATCTGTTACTTGAGAAAGAAAAACAAATTTAGGAGTTGTAGAGGGGAGAAAAACTCACTGCTGTCTGTCGATTGATTAGGAGATTGATGACTGAAGCGTCGTATGTAATATGAGAGTCGAGATACGATTAAATCTGCCGGCGATAACCGAGTGAGTGATGAACTGATGATGATTAAATGAGCGCCGACGGAGTCGAGAGCTGACGATGATAGTTGAAAGTACACAGAGTCGTCGGGATCTATGGAAGTTGATTTGTAGCACATTACAAATCGAGAAAACTGAAAAATCGATCCCCTTCAAACCCGAAAACTAGGTATCCGTCGAACATGGAGCGAGTTCGGTTTATATGCCGCGGTTTAAACGAGAACTGTTTTTCGTACGATAACTACGAGAACTATTTCTGGTCAATCATTTAATTTCTTGTTATTTTTATTTATTTTAAATGAGAAATGGTAATGTGGACATTTTTACATTACCCCCTATTTTCTAAAATTAATATATCTATCAAACGAAAAGGTGTTAAATTATGAAAATTATACCAAATTAACAAGAAAATTGTGCTCTTTAATTTGAGACCAATCTTGCTATGTTTTTTCGGAAAAAAAAAATTCGTGTTTGCTAGGGTTTTTTTTACACAGCTCTCAACACATGCACATGTGCATATCTACATCTGTGCTGAAAAAACTAAGTGAATATGTGTATTTGCACATGTGCAAATGTCGATTGTACTAAAAAAAACTCAGCAAATACAAAAAAAATCGAAAAACTATAGCTAGATCAGTCTCAAATTAAAGAGTATAATTTTATCATTAATTTGGTATAATTTTCGTAATTTAATACATTTCCATTTGATGGATATATTTGTTTAAAAAAAGTGGGAGTAATGTGAAAATGTCCAAAATAAGGATAGATTTGATTAGTTTAAGACTGTCTATTAACAACTCTTTAATCTGGACCATCCATCTTTTTGATCGACGGCTATAATTGGTTCTCATACGAAAAACAGTTCTCGTTTGAACCGTCC
>JAUEJL010099786.1:0-13353 GCA_032274825.1 Drosophyllum lusitanicum
GACCCTCGTTTGTTCATTTATGTTCGTGAACGTTTGTTTATCCGTTTGTTTATGTTCGTTTATATGTATGTATATATATGTGTGTGTGAACATATATATATATATATCTATACCATATTATAAAGCATTTAAGTCATTGAAATCTCTTAGTTTTAAGTAATTTAAAATTACTAATTTACCTTTATTTAACTCTATAAGAAAACTATTATATAGAGTTAATTAGATTCTTAAATATATTTTTATAACTAAACCTTCTATAATAATTAATGTTTAAAAAAGTCAAGTCAATGCGAATTAATTTTCAAGATATATGATATTAAATACAAATCTAAATAAGATACAACATAAAATTATAAATTCAAATTACTGAATTTTTTAAATGGGTAATATAATTAAAATAGAATAGAGTTGTAATGCCTACATTATTGTTAGATTTTACCATCGATGTGAAATTTTATTGACCCATTGTAATTTAAAAAAGAAACACACTATCCTTGTTTTAAAAACGAACAAATTATTAAGAAAAAATATTTGTAACCGCTGCATTGCGCAGGTACAATGCTAATTGTTTATAACATGTCCATTATAGAATTAGGTTTCATAATTCTATAACAAGATTCATATTTATTAATTATGATTTTCTTTAATAATTGTTAAATATATATCAATCTTTTGTATTTTCATTTCAATTATAATTATAATTATTTTATTTCCGATTTAATTTTTTAAGCAAGTATAAAAGATACTAATGACATTAGAAATAAAATATAGATAATATTCGGCATCCTAAAATAATTATGTCACAATGATTCCTTATTCTAATTCTATCTTACTTTCTATAATTTTAGAAAGTATTTAATTCACCAAAATATATTCAACTTGTCACATTTTGCTATTGTGTGTATCAGACTTTAAAAATTTTTATTGCGTGTATCGAACATTTAATTTTTTCGCTATTGTGTGTATTATACTTTCTATTGTATGTACTGAACTTATAATTTTTTTTCTTTTTTATGTAACCAAAATACACACAATAGCAACAAATTAAAATTTTGATACACACAATAGAAAATTTTAAACTTCGATACACATAATTGCAAAAACGTGACAAGTTAGATATATGTTGATGAACTAAATCCTTTTATAAAATATAATCATTTCGAATAAATATTTTTCTGATTTCTTACTTTCATATATTTGGGAAAGTAAGATTTTTCTTTAATTTAGGTAATTTGAATTTTCTTTAATTTTAATTATAATTTCAATTTATATAATTGAGTCATCAGTTCTAGAATAATTCAGTTATATATATATATATATATATATATATATATATATATATATATATACCTACTCAATTGTATTACTGTGAGCAAACTAATATCTATTTTGGAGGAGGTTAAGAATGTAGATTACTACGTCCATTGCAAAATATGAAGATGTCAGCTTTCTTAAAGACGTTAATGGTAAATGTGATGTGTACCATATCAAAATAAAGATTATTATGAAGGAAAACATATTATACCTGTAACTCATATATGGAAGTCAGCGTTGACATGATTTTGAAAGATGAAAAGGTACATCAACACAATTATCATTCTTCTTATATATAAGTCCAAAGCTAAGTACAATTGAAGTATCTCCTTCCTTTTCATTTACATGATTCTATTTTCTTAACAAAATGTCATGCAATGACTATTGTATGTTGTTTTCATTGTTACAAGGTGATATGTCACTGCTAAAAGAGGTTTATATACCAGTTTGAAAATCATTTAGTGGAGGGTGAAACTTGTATAATCTCTAACTTTGGAGTAGCTAGAAAACAGTCCCACCTTCAAAGATGTTGACCATGATTTCAAACTTATCTTTTACAAGGGCATTATTGTGAAACCAACAATTGATTTTCATTCTAACTTTGATAATGATTTCCGGTTTGTTGATCTTCGTGATGTTACCCAAATGGAGAGTCAATCAGAGTATGACGTTTAATTAGTTATATTTTATATAACACATATATTCCATATAGTTAACCAAATTACTTTAGAACATATTTTATAGTTTAAACAACTTAATTATTTACAAAATTCAATGATTTTTGTTTTTTATAGATGTCAAAGACGTGTCATTTCATCAAATGATGTGAGGTTATCAAGGTTTCTGGATGCGATAAAAGTCTTCTAAACTGTGAATTGCAAGACTTGAGGTATACTAACTAATATCATTATTTGAAATTATACGTATTTTATACATTCTGTTTTCTGTATTGTTAAATTTATATTTAATTTATACATGTTAGTGGTGAAAAAAATTTGTGCCTTTTGGGGTGAATACGGGATAAAGCTATAAAAATTCATTCAAGACAACACCAACGTCAACGATTCAATTGTAGTTGTATTACAACTTGCTAAGTTCATCAATTTGAGTGGTAAAAGTTTCATGCCAAATAACAAATATGATATATTTCATCATCATTTATATAAGTTAAATTATCATTTTATAATTTTTCCTTAGGGGTTTCTCACGTTTCCAACTCTCTTTATGGATTAAAGTTGTTTATTAATGAAGACATGCATAAGTTGTTTTTTCATTAAGAGGTTAACTTCATTAATATATGTTTACTAATAATTATTCAATATTTATGAAAACAGATTTTTAGTCTTGTTGGAAATGAAAAGAACCCATCTTCTTTGGATATGATTTTGCAATTGTTTGACAATACCATTATCACAAATCAAGAAGATTATTACAAAGGTTTTGATGTTTAGCATGTTGACGAGATGTTTGAGATCGATATAGTAAATACGTATATTTTGCCAATAAATCTTGTTGATTGAAATGTGATTTTCTAAAATATATGCTAAGTAATGCTGCTATGCTATTACAATTTAAATAATGCTATATAATTTGGTAACCAAAGTTATTAAAATTTGACTTACAAAACAACTAATAACAATTCAACTGACAAAATAACTAATATATAGTATATAAATAAGTACTAAAAAGCACGTAAACTTTCTTGTAATGTGTTTACTCCAAATAATTTGTATTTGTTGCGTCTTTTGTTTATTGTATAAAATTTCATAAAAATTTCTTATCTAGAAAACTAGAGACATTTATTATGTACGTGATAAGTTTTTTAAAAAGCACGATAAGGCTTTTTTATTTAAAAGATTAATGTTTAACATTTACGTTTGCAACATTCGTGCGTGCATGTGTCCTTAAGCTAGTTTATACTAATTTTAAACTCTTTTTAGGTATAAACAATAAACATTTGACCTTATTGTATACAATTGTAACGATAATGATCGATAATTTATACAAGAAAGACAATCACGTTTCTTCGTATTATGATACTACATTTCTACCATCACGTCTGCCTTGCTTTTGCGTTGATGCTTCCACCGCTCTTGGTGTTGACGCTATCTCATACTTCTTTTAAGTTTTATAATTATTTATTAATTTTTTAAAATTTAAAACAATATACGGATATACCACACGTATTAATCTTTTAAAAAATATTTGGGGGGCAATTTGGTCATAATGAACGAAAACCGCCTCAAGACCTGTTTCCTGTTTGAGATCCAGGGCGGTGATACCGATGTCTCCCTTTCGTCTTTAAATCCAAGCAGACCCTCACTCTCCCTTTTTGACTGTTCCGTATTTCCTCTCCACACCTTTCTCTCCAAGTTTCCTTTTAGATCTCGAAATATCAACACCATGTCTTGCTACAGAGGAAAGTATGCTGGTATAATCTCCATCTCTCTCGTTAATTCTTTCATTTTTTCTACTTTTCGTTCTATATACATCTTAGATCTATTGTTCGATTCGGTTTTTCTCATAGATTTGTAGGTCTTTTTAGCTTTTCTTCATATTAAGTTTTGGAGCTGGTATCTGTTTTGAAGTTTGTTTATGTTATTACCAGATGCAAATAGGATTTTAAAACTGTTTGCTACCAACTTTTTTTTTCTGCTTTTGTCATCTCTGGGTTAAATAATTTGCTGTAAATGGTTTTATTTATATATTCATTGATTTTAGGAAGTGGCGATCTGGTTTTTGAAGTTTGTTTTTGTCGATCTATTTGTTGCTTTTAAAGAAATCGCGATTTAGTTTTATTTATAACAGTCCTTGTTGATGTGTCTTGTGGTTGCTCTGACACACACACACACACATATATATACATACTCAGTTTATATATGCATATACAGACATAGGTCAAATGATCTGTATATAGAACTGTTTGTGCATCTCTTCCATTAACGTTTGATTCATACCTCAGAACATATGTTGGTCAGGTGCATCCCTTGATTTTCTAATCAATTTGACTTTAACCAAAGTCTCCTTTCCTTAAAACTGAGTGTTTGGGGTTGCTCCCTAAAGCTGCGTAATTTGATTATTATTGTGTTCGCTATCAGCAGTAAGCTGTTTTGAGTATTTTCAGATATCTGATTATTTGTGAGTGAAATAAGCTGTTGTTTTGGATGAGCGTTCTGAAGTTGTATTCCAACTACTGCTTATTTTAAGATGCAATAAGTGGATAAGCAGTTTTACTGACAATTCCAAACAACCGTGTAATAACTGTTTTTTCATAACCATCTTTGTGACATTATCTTAAATGAACATATGTTTGTAGTACTTGGCTTTAAACATATGATGTTTTTTCATCCTACCGGTGTTCATCCACAATTCCATATGATTGAGATATGTTGATAGCCCTGCTGTAATTTTGTACATCTCTAACTTTGAATTTTAACAAATTTTATGATTCTTATATTGTTTTTTAATAAAAATGAAAAAAGATTTGTTGGTGTCGGTGTAAGAAAAATGCAAGTATGTAACAAGTCTTTATCTTTTTTGTCAGATGAGCTAATTGCCAATGCTGCTTACATTGGCACTCCTGGCAAGGGTATTCTTGCTGCTGATGAGTCAACTGGCACAATCGGGAAGCGTCTATCCAGCATCAATGTCGAGAATGTCGAGTCAAACAGGAGAGCACTCCGTGAGCTTCTTTTCTGCACTCCTGGTGCCCTCCAGTACCTCAGTGGGGTTATTCTCTTTGAGGAAACCCTCTACCAGAAGACTGCTGCAGGTACCAGCTTATATGATTTTATCGCCATATGGTTAACCAATATATGTTGTTCAGTTACTTCAGTATTTAGGTATGCAAAGAACTCGAGCTTTTTGTTGACTTTGAGTGCTCACATAAAATTAGAGCCCAGAACATATAGTGAACTGAGTTTTTTTTAATCTTTTAAGAGCTCAAGATGAATTCTTGTTGAGCGCTATTTAGCCTTATATAATATGTAGGTATAATATTATACATTTTCAGGCAATTGAAGTCAAGTTCAAGCCTAAGCCTAACTCGTGTGTGCATTTATATCTTCAGTGAGTTTGGTTATGCAGATATAATTTTTTTTACATATTTTCGAGCTATGCAAGATCATATTATATAAAAATTGGTGAAGCACTGAAATTTTATACTTCAGTTGTCATATGGTTCTTCTAACCGTTGTATGTTGTTCAGCATTTATGTACGCAAACAATTAAAGTTTTGTCGAGTTCGAGTACACATGGATTTATAGTCCAGGACATGTGGTGAACTTAATTTGAGCCTTTAAGAGCTCAGCATGAGTTTTTGTTGCGCTTTTTGCGATATGTATATATGTGCGAGTGTCTTATACTATATGAGCTGTGCTTGAGCTGCTCTTAAATCTTTTCGAGCTGAGCTCGAGCTGTGTTTATTCAGTCAAGTTTGAGCTTACTTTAAGGTTCTTGAGCTCAAGATCGGCTCTCATGCAGCGTAGTAGTCCTTGAGGTGATTTACCTCTTCGTTGATTCTGGTTTTGACTAACACAACTATTCTGTGATAGAACTTAAAAGGCCTGTATTGCATATTTAACTTTTGTTGCCTGCGGTTCTTTGATTTTCATTTGGTATCCGACATTAACTAAATGTTTACATAATGGTTGCAGGTAAGCCATTTGTGGATGTCATGAAGGAAGCTGGAGTCCTTCCCGGTATCAAGGTTGACAAGGGTACCGTTGAACTTGCTGGAACCAACGGTGAGACCACAACCCAAGGTCTTGATGGCCTAGCCCAACGATGTGCCCAGTACTACTCAGCTGGTGCCCGGTTTGCCAAGTGGCGTGCAGTCCTGAAAATCGGCCCGAATGAGCCATCCCAGCTTGCCATCAATGAGAATGCCAACGGCTTGGCCCGATACGCCATCATCTGCCAAGAGAACGGTTTGGTACCCATTGTTGAGCCTGAGATTCTTGTAGACGGACCCCATGACATCAGCAAGTGTGCGGATGTAACTGAGCGTGTTCTAGCTGCATGCTATAAGGCTCTTAACGACCATCACGTCCTTCTTGAGGGTACCCTTTTGAAACCCAACATGGTCACACCTGGGTCTGACTCCAAAAAGGTGGCACCAGAAGTAGTTGCTGAGTACACCGTCCGTGCCCTGCAACGAACCATGCCAGCAGCGGTCCCTGCCGTTGTGTTCCTATCAGGAGGTCAGAGTGAGGAGGAGGCTACTGTTAATCTCAATGCCATGAACCAGTACCAGGGTAAGAAGCCATGGTCCCTGTCTTTCTCATTTGGACGGGCCCTTCAGCAGAGCACCCTTAAGGCTTGGGGTGGAAAAGAAGAGAACGTGAAGAAAGCCCAGGACGCGTTTCTTGCCAGGTGTAAGGCTAATTCCGAGGCAACTCTTGGAAAATATCAGGGTGGTGCTGGGTTGAGTGCTGATGCATCTGAGAGTCTTCATGTCAAGGATTACAAGTACTAAGCTTCCCCGTCCGTTTATTCTTCTTTGGTAATTCTTCAGAACTCGGGTTTTCTTTATGACAATTTTGTATGGATGAGGTGGGTTTTATGCTTTGAATCTATTTCTATGTTTGTTTTTCGTATTTAAAGTTGTGGTCTGATCCGAGTTGGGGACGGTTATAATAAGCATGAGATACATTTGCAGGTTTGAGGCTTGTATTATATATATTTTGATGGTTTAGATTTCTTAAATATTTTGTGCTTGGTACTGGTTTTGGCCCTCAATTCAGAAATTGATATATAGCTGTGGTATGGTAGTATGGTATTTGTACTGTGGAGGTCTGGAGTGGGGTTTCCCGTTTCAATTTTCATGCTAAGGCTTACCGTATGGGGTCGAGAGCCAACGCCATCGCCCTCTCCATAAGTTGGTGTAGGTTTAAGAGTTGTTGGTTCATCATCACGAACTCTCTCTCCTCTTTCTCTATATCCAGGTTCATTTTCTCTCTATCTCATCTCTCATCTTTATTATTTAATTTTAAATATAAAAATTGGTCTGTGATGAATGTGGGGTTTGTGGGATAAAGTGGTGGGATGTTAGAAAAATGTGATGTGAAGTTACGGTACTTTGAAATTTAGATTCAAATCCGAAGGGTAAATGAACTTGTCACGATAAAGTTCTTGACAAGCCTGAATGTTATTTGTATTTTTGATGTAATGAAATGTTTTCTAGGCTCATTAGAATGAGAAATCTGAGTTGTTAGTTATTTTAATAAAAAAATCAGATCAAGTACCGGTACGATACGCATGTTAATTTAAAAATATTAAAATACGGTTTTACTTCGGGTTTGTTCTGTCGACCTGAACTTATAAATTTGGTCCTTAATACACTTTCTCGTTTCCTTTTCTATTAGATGATTTAAATATTAAAATAATATTTAATTTAATAAAAAAAAAAAGATCACCCATTTTATACTCTCTCTTTCCCATCATAACCAAAATCACCACAACCATCTCCAAAATCACTTCCACCAACAACCACATCTAGCCACCACCCTCGCATGTAATTGTTGCCGGGAGGACCCTCCCTTGTGAAGTCCCCATCTTAGATCGTAACCCCAAGACCAATGATGCCACTACATGCACTAAGATGCTATAAAGACCAAGTAGAGTAGCCTCCCAGGCTATAAAGATGTGCCACTCAACATTTAAGAATGTGCTACAAATATCAGTTATAAGGTAGTGCACACGTCAACAAATAACACCTTTAAACATTAACACGTTCAAAACACAAGTATCAACAAAACAGGAGCACCGTGCCGTGATGACGTAACTATCATGCAGTGATGATCCAACTGTCAGGACGTGGTATAACCTTATTTGGGTTCTGGAAGATTTTGCACCTAGTCTCTCTGTGGTACAATTTGTTGCGCCACGACATTCATCCTCTTGCACCAGAAGCTCATCTGCCCAAATCCGGTTTTTTTTGCTACCTAAATTGACCAACACTCGTTAGTAGCTTAAAACAAGTTCAAATAGACACCAGGACATACATAAAGAGTCATAAACAACCACATAATACCACTTTTAAGTATTAAAAACCCCAATTTTTTAGATTTTGACCCATTTGACCACCCACTTTAAAATCTCACCAAATCTTTGCTAGTTCTGATGTCAACGTCCACAAGATGACCTTAAAACTGTAAATAACTAGATTAAAATATCATCAATATGCTGGTTGATGATTCAAGAGCACCTCCCACCACTTGTTAACATACGCTAAAGCTTGATTACACTAACAACACTCCAATCCAGCCTCCATCTATGAGGAATATGGATTTCTCTTGTTCTTTCCCCCTCTCCTAATGTTTCCAGAGGACATCACACACACACACACACACACGCACACTCATTTTGTTTGACTTCAAAGTCTAAACACCCCTATTTATACTTATGATAGTTTGCGCATTTGGTAACTATGGCCCATCAAGCTCAATTCACTATAATTCGACCACAATACTTCTAAATAATAATAATACGTCACTTTTATTTTCCAATCCCATACCATTACTAAAAAACGACTAATTTATCGTTCTCAAATAGCATGCCAATTAAATATAAAACACACAAGAATAAATAATAATAAAGTTACTTAGTTTGAGGTGTTACAATTTCCAGTTGGATTTTTTGAGGTTGGGTGTTTTTTTATTTTAAATGCGCTTTTGATTCTTAGTGTTCTAGATTTAGATGTTGTTAGGAAAAATTAGTAGTAAAATTTTATCCTCTTATGATAAAAATAAAAATTGTTAACACGTTCATAAAATTGTATTTTAAACATTTTCATATGTGCAAAATATATAAGTCAATGTCGGTTTACAAAATAAGCTTAAAAGAAAAATTCAACCATCACGGTCTACCCACGGTCGACGATGAGTACGCTGCACAACCCTCAAGTTTAAAAAATCGTCCTTCTTGAAATCAACAAATCTCATACTCAATGAAGCGAAGATATTGAAAAGGCACACAAGGAAAATTCTGATCTATCATATAACTTACTAATAATTTATAATTATTATTAATCACATTAAAATTTTTATAAAATACAAGTTAATTTTTTATAAAAATATCCAATGTTTTATAAATCACCATAGACAAAAAAAGTATAAGACAACAACCTTCTTGTTTAGGCAAAAACTAAATATAATCTTCTCTTAGAAGACTACGAACCTACAATAGGAAAAAACATCTTTTATTTTTGGAAAACTTTCGACATGATTTTACATAGATTTCTTCTTCTTCCATTTTGGTGATGAAATTCAAACTCGTTTGGAAGGTCAATGTCTACCTTTTTCTAGCATCTTTAACAGACTATTTTTGAAGAAAAAAAAGGCTTAAATGTGGTATAGAACAATCTCCAACGTCTATATTCAAAATATCAAAAGTTGTGTATTGGCACCCCATGGCATGTTTACGGTCGACCGTGACATCGTCCGTAGGGATCCGGATAAAATTTGCTTTTGCCATTTTGTGACTATTTAAAGAAGTTTGTAACTTTATTTTTTCTCACCTCTTGCAATCCAAAAAACATAGTATACTAACTCACCTCTTGAGAGCTCATTTGCAAAAAGAAAATTCCATCTTTCAAGATCAAAGGCAAAAGCAAGAGAGAAAGCATTCAAGATTACTTCATTATACTCCTTTCATCAATTTGTAATAGTGTGTGAGGATTAACTCTAGCCAATATAATTAGAGTGAAGTTAGACACATCTTAACCTTGTTTGCAAAAGAAAAGATTATTTTTTGTAAGCTAAAGAGAGAAGTTGTAAAAGCTTATCTCTACCTTCAAAAAGAGAAATTCTAGTGGAGCAACTCTTGGTGGGTGAAGCCAAGGAGTGGATGTAGAGCAAGTTGGTTAACACTTGCTTGAACCACTATAAATCTTGTGTACACTTCTTACTATTGGTGATATCTTCTTTCTCTTTTAAATTACGTTGTTTTATATCCTGTTTACAAATACTTCAAAATTTATAAAACTTTAAAAAGTGGACTAAAAACCTATTCACCCCTTCTAGGTTGCAACATATGTGTATTTTTAGAATTTTACCTTTGTTTACGTTTGAAGATGAAAGAAGGTGGTGGTACTTGAAGTTGAAGATGAAAGAGGTGGCGATGGGGGGTGGTTGAAGATGGATGTGACAGTGGTGATGGTGGTTGAAGATGGGGGCTGCAGCGATTCAAGATGGAGGCGGTGGTGTTGGTGTTTCAAGATGGAGGTGGTGGCCCAGGTGTTTCAAAATGGAGTTGGTGGTGGTGGAGATGGTGGAGCTAGAGAGAGAGAATCTGAAATGAGTTTTTTATTTTTAATATTTAAATCAACTAATAAATAAAAGAAATAATAACATTTTTGGTCCATGTGGCTTGCTAAAAATTATGAATTTGGTCCCTAGGTTTGATTTCTTACGATTTTGGTCCCTCTTAACCCGGATTTCTTATAGTCTTGGTCCCTCTTCAATTTGAAATGACTGAAATGCCCTTATCTAATTATTTTTCCTTTTATTTATTTTTTAACTGACTTTAAATATTAAATAATAGGTAATTTATACCTCTCTCGCCAGTTCCACCACCCACCACCAGCAACTGTATCATATATCCACTCATTTTAATAATGGCTATCTGCTAAAAATCCACCACCACTACCGGTCCACCGCCTCCTCCTCCATCTTCAACAACAACCACCACCTCCTTCATATTCAACCATCACTGTCACCACCTCCATCTTCTATTTCAACCATAATCACCACCTTCATCTTTTGTTTCAACCACCACAACCTCCTTTCATTTTCAAACATAAACAAAAGCCTAATTCTAAAAACACATCTACATCTAAAACACTAAAAATCAAGAACACATCTAAAGTAAAAAACGTCGAACCTCAAAATTTCTAACTGGAAATCAAAGGAACACCTACAAGCCCTAAATCCATGGTAGCCAGGGGTGTTCATCGATAGAAGCACTCAATAAACCTTAAATCCAAGACAATGGTGCAAGGACGAAGGTTCACCCAGAAATTACAGGTGTTAAAGGGTGTTCATCGGTGGCCAAGGTTGTGGGGAAATCGCAGCGGCGTAATCGTAAAGCTAGGATGGATGTAGCGATCTGCGATGACTTCACAATGGTGTTCATTGGCCTCGACTTCACAAGTGAGGGCGGCGGTGGTCTTAGGGTTACTATATGCATCTTGGTTCCTTCAAATGAGGTCTGTTAGTACAATCAAAGAATAAGCATTTATTTAAATGTTTTGATGACACAATTTTAATATTTGGATTTAATATTAAATATCTTATAAAAATCCAAGTTAATATGAAAATAATAAGTTTGACAAAATAAATCATTAAATATAATTTTTCATTGATCACAATGAAATATTACGAGATGATTAAAAAATAATCAAGTATGCAAAATTTTACAAACGCCAAACGTATGCAATACCCATCTAGTTAAAATTATTTTTGAATGAACACGATCATATATATAAAAATCGATCTTTAACAAAATCATTTTCATATTTTATAAAACATTTCCATATGCTCAAAGATATATTTATTTTGGAAGTGTAATTTTATAAATTAAATTGCCACAAACAAAAACGAAATATATTCCAGATAGCAAATTTTAGACAGTTGAAAATGCAGATAATGTGTACTGATGAAGTGCTTAACCTTTCAAGTTGTATGAGTGAGATATTTTTTAAGAGATATTATTATCTTGGGTATTGTGATAAAGTGAAAGAGATCAAAGTACAAAATGTATAACTTTATTGATATTTGTGTCAAGAAAGTACAACCCACTTTATGTGGTGGCACAGTTTCTAATATCCTTGATATTAGTGCCAAGTCAACTAAATAATTCATCTCATAAATACCAATAAATGATATATTATTTTAATGGGTATTGTACTGTTTTATGACAGAAAATATTGGTTGCAAGAATATGATGGTCCACCATTGGTCATAGACCATGGTTCTATGCAAGCGAGGATCGATCGTGGTCCAGCCATAGTCTACCGACAACTGATTGTGAAACCTATCGGGATCACTGTGAAGTTTAATTTGTATGACTTCTATAAATGAAAGTATGCTTTGGGAAACGTACTTAAGTCTTTCAAAGAGTATTTGAGGGTTCAAAAGGTTATTAGTTAACCTCAAGTGTTAACAAGTTTAAGGTTTGATCAAAGGTTATTAGTTAACCTTAAGTGTTAATTGTAGCGTACTTGAATCTAGCTTTTTCGTTTAGATATTAGTTAAATGTTAACAAGTTTAAGGTTTGATCAAATGGTTGTTGAGATTGAGTTGTGATCTTCATCTAACTCAAGGGGAGAGTGCATCAACCTTAAGTGGATACATGGTTTCTAAATTACGTCGATTTTGGTTCAAACCATCCAAAAATTTGAAATTATCCGAATCAAATTATATATTCCTCTATTATTTGTTTCTACTTCATCCACCTACTAACCATAAGATTACATGTGTAATCCACTAATTCTCTTTTCTTACAAAGACAAAACATATCCTGTCTTGGCTCTAGGTTTTTGGGTGTTTTAATTTGCGGTGATAGATCTAGGTTTGTTTGTGTGTATGTGTGTTAGGATGATGAACAATATAATGAATAGTATAGACGTACGTCGATGAACACGAATTAAGGAACCTTTAATATATATTAAAGAAAAGTGTTTATGATGTTATTATTTTATTTTTAGAATTTTTTTCATCAATCATTCCCTTATTTCTTTAAATGGCTTACGAGTTATTTTTCTCAAATGTCATTTTTAGATGATTTATTTTGTTAAAAGTAAAATTTACCCCTCATTTAAGAAATTTTATATTCCTATATATATTTTATAATTGTTTTTCTATATATGTTAGTACTCTTTAACAACATAAACATTTAAAATTTACTTTAACCATCTGTTATGTTTATACACGAGGTATTAGACTAATAATATGAACATTCATACACTAGAAAACAAGTTCATAGTAAATAAACTCTAAGTATTATATATATATATATACACACACACTAGCATAGTAC
>JAUEJL010099797.1:0-13352 GCA_032274825.1 Drosophyllum lusitanicum
ATAAAGCAGAGGCGGTTGCCTCATACTTCACATGAGGGTTTCCTCAAATATCTATACTCAACATACATACATACGTATTTACTTTACATACATACATACATTTAGCATACATGCATACGTACATACATACGTATTTACTTTACATACATAAAACACATTTACAACACACATATATTCAATCAACTTAACACGTACGTACAAATAAATACTTATGTATTACATTAACTACGTACACTCACGTACTAGTTACAACTAGGCCCAAGTTGAGGATGTTACATCTCGCACATCCAAAGTCAAACAGATCCTAACTCCGACACATCCAAAGTTAGACAGAGCCTAAGTCGGACACATCTAAAGTCGAACAGAGCCTAAGTCGGATACAACCTATGTCGGACACTCATGCGATGTCGGACACTTGCGCTGCCCCCGAACCCCTGTAGTTTCCGATCAACATTTTTTCGGTCATTTGAGTTTCCCGGTCACAAAAGGACAAATTTCGGTTAAATCTTTCAACCATAATTTTGGTCAATCCTAAAGTCAACCAAAATTTTAAGTCGAGGCATTTGATTTTTTTCTAAGTTTGGATCATCAAAGTTTCATTATTCTGATGTTTCTCGATTTCGGTCATTGTAGTTGGTTCCACCAAATTTGGTCATAAGTGAACTCAGGTGTTGTTTTCCAAGCCTTTCTAATAACAACCCAACCAATCTCCGGTCATCCTACCCTTTCTTAAATGATTTCGGTTCTTCTTCATTAGTGTCTACCAAATTTCGGTTTCACAACCAAAGTGTTGGTCATCAAATACTTGTTCTTTCAAGTTTCGGTCATCTTTTCCTTGTGATTAATTCGATCATTTGTGAATTCTCGTATTTCGATCCTATCATTACAGAATTCATGCCTCTAACCTTCATTGAATTAACCAAGATCCAGTTACAGCAAGATTTTTCTAAGATTTTGAGAGATCATTTGTGTGCTTTCGAAGGAGGATGTACTAGACTCTCTGATGAAACTATTAGATCAAACTCATCTACCTACCTATGTGTCCCAAATTTGTTAGCATCCTTTTGCCTTTAGAAATTTTTTTCTACTTTTTGTGACATGGACGAGGTTGATGATTCTATTTTGAGACTTCAATATGTTTGATTTTGTTGATGTGCCCGTTTAAGATCTACAACACTCCTTAACGATTCACGTGGCTCAAGTATCAATACAGGTGGTAGAAGACAATTGACTGATATCTTTCAACTAAATTCCATGATGTGAAGTCAAAAATACGTGACGCCCAAGAAGGATCATGGACATCATGAGGGGGAGATAGAAGACGCACAAAGTTTTAATATACAAGATGCAAAAAAATTTAAATTTTGTATTCAGTTGATTGTGGCTCTAGATATCAAGTCTAGGGGGAGGGATCAACATATTCTCCCTTAAATTGACAACAAGGATCGAGAGCAACATTGTAGGGGAGAGAACTAGGGGAGAGGACAACATATTCTCCTCAGATGATGAATCATTCTATACTTCTGCTGCTGATACAAATGCTCGAGATCCAGATATGCTGAAAACCTCTACATGCGAAACTGCTTATATAATCGAAGGTGACAATTCCTGAGGTTACCGGAGCGATACATTACATAGCAAAAGACCCTCAAGATGTTACGAAGATTCAACGACTCCTATTTCATAGGATAAACAACTCTTATTCCATAAAAAGGGGGAGATTGTTAGGTTCAAATATATTGTATTATAATAGGAGTTAATATTATGTTTGAGGGGGCTACTATGTAAATATACTCTTAGAGTATATAAGTCTTTTGCTAATTAAAAATGTATAAGGATTGCCATTTCACAATGTAAGGACTATGTGTTTTGAAGGTATTTTACCTTTTCTCTCTAGTCACATATCTCAATCCTTCATCTACCACTTGTGATACTCGAATAATATGACTTACAAAAGTGTAATACCCGATTTCCGTAATCAATAAAAGAGTGTCTTTGATATTATTTTTACTATTGTCGTAATTATTAGGAGGTCGATATTTAATTAATGAATTAAGGTTGGGCCTATTGGGCTTAATCCATTATTAACAAGGAGTTAATGGTAGGTAGTAAAGGATTAATCAAAAGACATTTGGGCTTTGTTTAGATTTGTACTAATACTTTGGGCTTGGATTAATTGGGAGTTAATGCACTTAGGCCTTGAGAAATAGGTAAAAAAAAGCCTAATTAGGGCTCAACCCCCGAGATCTCAAATTCATATGAGAGTGTTAGTGTGTGTTGTGTGTGCGTTCATACGAAGCCGAGAGCAGAAGGGAAGATCATCATCCTTTCGCACAAGGAATTGCAAGGAGAATCATCTAGTAATGTTCCTTACACTACTATGATTATGGAGGTATCAATTTTATGATCTTAGAGTAAGGAATTAAAGATTCTTGTTTTGGTTCGCTCGAACGAGATAGGCCGAGAGAGAGATTGTATTTAAATCCCTTAGTACTTGATAAAAATCAAATTAAATGAAAAGGGGTTGTTTATATGATGTTAGAAATAATTTGTAACTTAAATGAAAAGGGGTTGTCTAACAGTTCTTGTAACTGAGACATCATCAGCTCCTGGATTTTGGGTGGTGCTAGTCGATAAGGAATCCCCGACAATTCCTCCAGGAACACCTCTGGAAATTCACATACTTCCGGCACATCTGAAACACTTTTCGTTTTCTTCTCTAACTTGCTATCGACCATGTATGCCAGAAAGGATGTACACCCCTTATGAAGATATTTGGCCGCCTTTACCGCCATACATAATGTTGCTTTTCTTTCTTGCGTTCACCATAGATCAGAACTTCTCCCCCATTTGGGGTTTGAACTCGCACGATTCCTTGCTTGCATAAAATGCTGGCTTGGTGACGACCCAGCCAGTCCATACCCACCACCACTTGAAACTCTCACATTTGAATCGGAATGAGGTCTTACTTAACTTAACTTCGCCTACCTCTTTAGAAATACCTGGTCGGAAATGGGAGCATATCACAATGGACCTGATCACCAAGCTGCCCCGAACTCCTAGAGGTTATGACATGATATGGGTCATTTTTGACAGATTGACGAAAAGTGCACACTTTATCCTGATCCGTGAGACGTACTCGTCAGAAAAGATGGTAGATGTGTTTGTGAAAGAGGTGATCTCGAGGCACGGGGTGCCAGTGCCAGTGGTATCTGACAGGGATACGAGATTCACGGCTAGATTCTAGGGGAAGTTTCATAGTGATTTGGGAACAAAGTTTCACTTTAGTACAGCTTATCATCCGCAGACAGATGGTCAGAGTGAACGGACGATACTGACTTTGGAGCACATGCCTAGGGCATGTGTGCTAGACTTCGGGGGCAGCTGTGATAATTACCTTCCATTAGCTGAATTTTCATATAACAATGGTTTCCACGTCAGTACTGGAATGCCTCCGTATGAGATGTTGTACGAAAGGCGTTGTAGAACTCCTATTTATTGGGGTGAGGTGGGACAAAGGGAGGTCGGAAGTACCGAAGTGGTGCAGTAAACAGCTAAAAACATTCAGAAAATTCGAGAAAGATTGCGTGCAGCGTAGAGTAGACAAAAAAGTTATGCGGATAAACGTCATTCGGAGCTGGAATTTCAAATCGGGGACTACGTTCTGCTCAAGGTTTCTCGTTGGAAAGGAGTGATCCGCTTCCGAAATCGAGGCAAGTTGAGGCCTAGATTTTTCGAACCTTTCAAAGTTATAGCACGTGTCGGGAAGGTAGCATATAGATTGGAGCTACCCGAAGAACTATCAAGGATTCATAACACTTTTCACGTTTCCCACCTAAGGAAGTGTCTGGCCGACGAGATAACCTTCATACCTATGGAAGATATAGTGGTATACGACAAGTTGAACTACGTGGACAGACCGATGGCAATACTCGAGCGGAAGGTCAAGACTCTCATAAACAAACAGATCGGGATAGTCAAGTTCAATGGGAGCACCGTAGTGGGTCAGAATGGACTTGGGAACCTGAGAACGAAATGAGGCAGAATTACCCTGAATTGTTCGAACAGTGACTTCGTGGACGAAGTCGTGTCCAAGTGGGGGAGAGTTGTAATACCCGAGCTCGAATTGTAAATTTCATCATTAATGTTGTAAGTCGAGATTCTGATGTTATATATATATATATATATATATAATCAATTTCAGGAGTTGATATTATTAAGACTTGTTCATTAAATAAATATTATATAAATGATGTTAGGCTTAATGCCACTAAGATGTTAGCTAAATGTTAGGATGGGCTTGGCCCAAGTAGATACGTACATACATACATACATATATATATACATACATACATATATATATATATATATCACTAGGGTAGAGCCTCCATAAAACATTGTTCCATTCTCCTACTGAAATTCCAAAAACTGAGAAAAGAGAGAGTGCTGAGTGAGCTCCTGTTGGCCAAGAAGAAGAAGAAGAAGGAAGCAAGAAGGGAGTCGAGATTGGAATGAACTTGAATCCTTGTAGCTTTAACCATTTAGAAATTCAAGTATTTAGAGAAAGAGAGTCAGTGAGTGAGTTTTTGAGAGGGTTTCACCCCTGTTTTTGGTGGATGTAGGAACGAAACCAAGAACACACACAGTAAGTTTGCTGTAGTATTATATGGAAATCATGGTGTTTATGAGGTTAAATGATAAAAGATGAACTAGTATGTTGTTAGGAACATCAAATAAGGGCAAACATTGATATTTAGGTGGTTTTCAAAACCTGAACCCCTGCTTTTGCGATGAATTTAAACCGAGAACCAAAGGGGGGTTTAGACCGGTGAAATCTTGATGATAATCGGATTAATTGAAGAGTATTTGCTTAACTAATGTTAGAAACCCTTAGGACCAGGAATTTCATGTTTTGGTTGCATAATGACAGAGTTCGAAAATTCAAGGACCGACTGTGTTATACTCTTGTCGTCCGACAAAGATGGAGCCGGGTACGACTTGGGCCCTATGCGACTTAAGTGATTGAGTATGGTCCGACTTAAGTCATGGAGTATTAGTCCGACTTGCAATGAGGTTTGGTCCGACTTGCAATGTGTTAGGCTTGGTCCGACTTTGCCTTTGTGCCACTTAGTGTGAATGTGACTTGTCCGGCCTATGTGATGTCCGACTTAGGAATCTTGTCCGAGTTGTGAGACCTGTGCGACATAGACCTGGTGCGACCTAGGTTCAGATCCGACTTGGTATTGGTCCGACTTGAGTACCCTGTCCAACTTAGGATGATGTGCGACTTGGCCCTGTTCCGACTTGGGGGTGTGGTGCAACTTAGGACTTGGGCATGCGTGCGACCTAAAAACCTATACTTGGTATTAATTCAGAAAATGTGTTATAGGTCCTCGCTGTCGAACTCGTTAATTGTGTAGCTCTGTGAATTTTTGTTCGGTTGTGTCGCAAATCAGGTGAGTTACCCTAAGTCCCTAACTTACTTCATTTTCCATAATGTGTAAGTGATATGAATTATGTTTATTGTTACAATGTATGTGCTTAATTGCGATCGATTATTATGTGTTATTGTTATGATATGTTATTGTTATGATATGTTATTGTTAGCATATCACTTTAAAGAATGCCAACAAACATCAAAATCCTCAAAAACCGTGGACGCGTCGCGTCGATGCAAATTATCGGATTTCCATAAATCCGGACCTCAATGTCGGATTTCAAGTCCCGGAGTTCATATTGTCGGATTCTGGATCTCTCGGATTTCAGAGTATCGGATTTTGGGTCTCGGATTTCACCCGTCGGATTTCACCTTCGGATTCTCAAGAATCCGCCAAATTGACGGGGACGCGTCGCGTCCGAGCAAATGACGCGTCACGTTCTTCGAAAACCTGCATCATCTTCTCCAAATTCCAGCCGACTCAAAACTTATAAAATCACTTTCCAACCTCCGAATTTGAACCCAAACACATATACAACATGTATAAACCACATATATCATGTATACAAGCTTCAATACATATCAACTTCATGTTAAATCATCAAATTATCAAAACCCACTTACTAAGCATGGAGCTTCAAGCTCCATCAATGGTGTTTATGATTACAAACCCAGCATGTTATTATCAAAACTATAACATGTTAACATGATTCATGAATTAAACATATAAAGAATCATACAAACCTTAGCTCGATTCTACAAATTCAAGAATCCAATTTCCGAATCTTTGTTCTTCTTAACTCTCTCTCGGCGCACACACACATACACACACTATAGCAGCTTCAAATGAGAAGATGTTAACCGAGAGTAAGAACTTATCTCTTCAAAACACATATACACGTACTTGGTAACTTGAAGCAGGAGGTGTCATCCTCACAAAATCTCTAATTAAATACATGCATACGTACATTCATATATATATATATATATATATATACACACACTTTACTTAATTAATCAATTTAATTAAAACCATTTAATTAAATACTAAATAAGCAATTAATCAAATACTAACCGCGTATAAACGTATCCAAGCCTACGAAACTACTAGGCCCAAATTCAGGATGTTACACCAATCATAGAGGGGCAGGGATATCTCTCTAAATAGCGGAAGAAACCTTTTGACCACATAGTCCTGCCAAGTGCTTCATACTTGTGAAAACTCCCTTTATAAAGGCAGTTACAAACTACGTTTGAAAGCAATCAAAATTAAGCAGACACATGCTTTGGATACACATGTATCTCTGGTCTAAGGATGAAAAGATATTATCATCCCGTGTCACTCGTGACCATAATCCATGAAGTGAACTTAGGGGTCTTCTAGTCATTTGAAACTCATTTCAAGTACAGGTTAGTGTTGCGTCCCTTGCATTCAATCCATGATTAATGCATGACCAACCCCTATCCTCAGTCTTAGTTCAAACTTCCTTCCGTTAAAGAGTGACTGACTTTGGAAATTTAGAATGCATAAGCATTCAGGGAAGTAGTTAAACATGCTAAGATGGAACACAGTAAAGACTAATGAATGTAACCGCATCTTGCGTTTATATAGTTTCTACAATATAACTGAAAGAAAGCAAAAGTAACTGTACTGCTTATAGTTCCCAAATCAAACTTAAATCAAACATCCACTAAAACAATATTCAAGCCAAGTCATTTGCATAAGGAATGCTTGCTGACCTAGTATGATAATCATCACTAGTCTATGACAACGGCTTAATTAATGGATTTGCAACATTCCATCCACATGTACTCTTGTTATTCTCATATTTCTCTTTTTGACTAAACCACTTACAAAGTGTCTATCTTTGATCATAGTTTAATATGCTAAAGCAATCACGCCCTCATTGTCACAAAAGCTCACAATAGGGTCAGTGATGCTTGAGAACCATCTTAACCAATAATTAACACCACATAATAGGATCATTAACTTTGATCAAGATTGGCAGTTATCATTACAGAAACTAGCGTTAGAGTAAATATTTACTCCAAGCCCTTTGTTACCTTCAAACATCAAGAACATATCTCAATATTTCTTGAACTCAAAATTATCTAATTTTTTTATCTCCTAAGTGTCTTTATGGAGCATTAATTACTGAACTAGGTCCTGTTGGAGTTCATGTGGCATCAACCATGCAACGGAAGCAAGCACACAAAAACAAGCCCAACGAATTTTGAAGTGGTGGGATCTTTGCAAACAAGACATGCAACCAAAGAAAGGAGCAATAAGTGAAAAGAAAGTATACCCTTGATGCTCCAAATTTCGACTGGTCCAAATGGTTGGGATGAAAGGTTGAAACAAGTGGCTTCAAACACCTTTGCAAGTCCACACCAAGCAATCCTTCAACCCCTTTGTACTAGCAAACCAAAAGCACACCAACACTTGATGTAGAACTTCTGTAATAGCCTTTGTATCAAGAGTGCACAACAACAAGGAGCCTCACTTCTCTCTATTATGAGCTCACAATGTAGTGTTAATGCACAAAATGACCAAGAATGGGAATGAGGTGAAGAGAGGCACTTTTATAGAGCATAAAAGCCTCTAGATCTCCCTCATGGTCAGCTAAATGAAGCCTTGTGCCAATGAAAACACAAGTGTCACTTGAACTTCTGCCTTCGCGACTTCCTCACAGCCTCTCACGGGCCTTGAAGACCAAGTACGCCACGACGGGCCACTGGTCCTCCACGAGCCGTGCCTCCCGAGCAGGAATCGTGGGGACATCACGCTTCACGACCCATGGAGCATCCTTCACGGTTGTGAAGCCTAGGTCAGATTGAATTTGACCTTTTTGACACATTCCTCTTATAGCAGGCTGTCGAGATTGAAACTAGGCATGTGACCTAACAGGCCCACGCTTCATCGGCAGTGATACCCGCCTACGTGTGTCAGTGGGCAGATTCCAACAGGTCCTTGCCGATTTTTAATCATATCTGATTATATGCCAGTGCCAACACCTATTTAAGCTTCACGTTCTTCCATTGAAATGTTTTTAGATATTATTTCCTTTTAAGGGAAAATCCACTTCCTGAGCAACAATAACATCGTTCTCGGAAGGTTTAAAAATAAGTATCTCAAACGCTTGAAGAACATCTTAAATGTATTAGTACCTCTTAGATTTCAAGTTTATCCAACTCCTACTTAACATTGATTGGAAAACTCTAAACTTTGAGATAGCCAAGCTAAGAACTCTTTCTAATCATATCTCATGACGTGCCATGCGGACTATCTTTGTTGGTTTTAGATTGAGGACTTAGCGTGCCATTATTAATGTGTATGCCAACAAGTTGGATACATATATTTTCCCCTTCATAAAGTAGACCATGCTCATCAATATCTGGTTCCATACTAAAATGACACCATATACCAATGTGTCCTTTGAGGAAACAAATTGTGAGATAATCCCACATTTCACAATGTGGTCATTCAATCTAGATACAAGGAACTTAGCATCTCAACTAGATCTAAGTATATTGACTCATATGCCCTATTGATTCTGCACCTCGTTTTGGTTAGGCTTGAACATCATCAAGGTTTCCCTTTTGTGATTCTTTTGACGTGCTTGAACGGACTATACACAAGAGTGTAAGCAATGTCCTACAAGTCTTCATCTCTCTCACATGCACCGGTGAAGGGTCTCTTAATCATCTTGCCCAATAAACAAGATTAGCATTCAATGTCTTACCTGAAACAACTTATCCAAACCATTTTGGATCTCTTAATCAAATTTCACATTTCAAAGGGTCTCTTAATCATCTCTCTTAATGTTTTACCACTTGGATCTAGGTGATACATGTCTTGTTTATATGGTTAAGTTGATTATGCCATATAAACAACTTATCCAAACCATTTTGGATTCAGAATCAATCATTCATGATTACTTTATTACTTGAAACAAATGCTTGTGCATGCCGTGACATGGATAAGTTTTGAATTTAACAATCATCTCAAAAATATTTTTCATAACATATTTCACATTTCAAAGTTACATCCATCATCATCAAAGGCATATTTAGTGTGCCTCGCAGGGCAAAACAACACATGTGCTATAACATGGATAGGCTTCGAAATTATAAACAATTCGACAAAATTTTACAGCAGCTTTTAAATTTAAAAATGACATCCATCATCTTAAAGAGCATACATAGAAACATATTGTAGTTTTCCACGCTGGGTATCATATAGAGTAATAAATAAACCGGAAACAAAGGCGAGATGCAAACTCCCAATTCTCTCACAGGGAACAACTTTCTAGTTTCCTCGTGTGAGGTCCGTCTCTCCAGGCTTCTTTTTTCTTACTTTGCCTTAGCACCTGCACTTTGGAACAAAACAAATTGGTAACAAAACGTGTGTGTAATTGCTCGGGTCAAAACCCAGCATTTAAAAGGATAACATTTGAGTGTCAATTATGAGTGTACCTTAAGACAAGGAGTTAACTCTCTTTCTCCTAAAAAGTTCTATCTCCTTAAGGCGACTTGGGCAGGCGTGGCGGCCCAATCTCCTAATTTCCATAGAAGTAGCAAACCACCTCCTTTGAAGTCTTGTCTTGATTAAGTGATTGGAAGACCCACACCTGAGTTCACTTCATGGATTATAGTAACAAGTGACTCAGGATGATAATACCATTTCATCCTTAGACCAGAGATAAATGTGTGCCTAAAGCATGGGTCTGCTTTATTTTAGTTACTTTCAAATGTAGTTCGTAATTGGCAATGATAAAGAGAGTTTTTAAGTAAAGTATGAACCATGTGGCAAGACTATGTAGTCAAAAGGATTTGTTTCTCTATTTAGAGAGATATTTTAGGACCCTTTGATGATTGGGTGCTGACACAAAAATGCATGGCCATGCACAAGCTGCAATGATAGTAAATCAGTTGCAACTTGTTATTTTGGTCACCCACCAGTCTGGGGTTGAGAAACAAAATCGTGAATGATTTGGAGATTGACATTTATCCATGTCTCGTGTTCACACGGATATTGCGAATAAAGGGATGTAATGATCACTTATCTATAGGATCATCTAAAACCTGCTGGTTAGTTGGTATATATCATGGATGACTTAACCGGTGCTGACATGGGGGTAGGGATGCCAAGCTAGGGCCGCTCCTATGTGTGATACCTTAGATGCGGTGTGCCATGTGTAAGTGGGAGTTTGTTGTCGTCTGCCCAATGTCACACGCATGCGCGGAATACTGCTAATGAAGAATGAGCCTATTAGGTCACATGCCAAGGATTGATCCCGACAACACACTTGAAAGAAGAGGAGAAAACTAGTGCTTTTGCTATGAAAAGATGCTTCATGAACATGAAGGATTTTCCTTCATGGGCTGTGAAGGCCAAGCACTTCATGGGTTATGAAGGCTAAGGGCTTCACAACCATGAAGCTTCCTTCACGGGCCGTTAAGGCCTAGTGCTTCATGGCCAGTGAGAGGCGATGAGGGATCATGAAGAAAATCTGAAAAGTTACTTTGCTTTATTGGACCCCTATGTTGGTCCAATGCATGGCCAGCCTTTTTGGCCGGACCTGTGGGGTTATGAAGGCAGTGTTAAGGCTGGTAACTTGGAGATTGCAACACTTGACTCTCTCTTACTACTCTCTCTTGATCATATGAGCACTTACACACAAAATACACATACTATGTTTTAGATTCATGAGTATAAGAGTAAGCTTTGTTCAAGATTCAAGTAAAGGATCATTTGTTGCTGTTCCAGAAGTAGGTTCAAGCTTTGAAGCTCATTAATGGAGGGCTAGCACCTTGAGATTGAACTAAATTGGTGTGGATCAACAATAGTGGAAGCCTTTCTTGGTTGACTTTGTCATCCTAACTCGATGCATTATTCCAGCTCCATTTTGATGGTATATATCTCTTCTTTTTCCTTTGTTTTGAGTTGCTATATTATGCATGTAAGAGTTTGGTCCTTTGATGGTTTTTGCTGGCATCTTTTCATATGTGTCATGTATGTTTGTTGTTTTACGGTCGTTGCGGTGCCCCTAAAACCCAACACGTCGAAGGTAGAGGCCACGACTGCAACCGTCCATTCCAACCACTTTTGAAACTGAACACACATACAACTTTCCTGTTTTGACATTAGCACATACAATTAGTTCCTCCCCACTTGGGATATGAACTCGTGTGACAACCGTCAATTAAAATTTCAGGTTAGCTTCTAGAAAACTTTAATATAGGTTTTTAATAGCTACAAATAGTATTAATAACATAAATTATTTTGTAGAAACCTTATATTCCCTAAAAATCCCGGCGATGTGCTTAAAACCTTCAAAAATCGAAAAATCGGTAAAACCGCCTAATTAAAAGTCAAGATTTATAAATTTTATATAACAATCAAAATAATAAGAACAAAACACATCATTACATATATTATTTATCCCAAATATAAAACTTATGTAAATGCCAACAAAACTAATCAATAAATTGTAAGTATTGATTTTAATTGAATCACCAATGTACAAAATACATCCAACACATACAATATACCTATTATTAAACAAAAACAAAAAAATGACACACATACACACAAATCTGCCAGCCCTCACCCACACACACACACAAACCCACTTACACACACAAACTCTTTTGAATACACTACCAACATGCAAGACACACACACAACACATGCATCACTTCTCTTTCTCTCTTCAAACACTCAACTCTCTCTACCTACTCTCTTCTCCCTCTTCTCTCTTGCTGCAACCCACGATTTCCAGCCCCAACTTCACCATAAATCTGCCATTTTTGAAGATCATTTGAAGGTTTGAAGCAAGGAATCAAGATAGGTAACATCTTCTAAGGTTATCTCTTCATATCTTACACATTTCTTAAGTTTTTCTTCTATTTTTCTCAAGTTTTTGAACCAAGATGAACACACAAGTGTTTCATGGTGGAGTAGTTACTAAAATCACGAAAATGTACCAAACATAAATGCAAATTTCGATTTTATAGATTAAAACCCAAGTTTATGGTGTTAAACCACCATGCATGTGGGGATCTTGATGAATCCATGCTAGATTTCAACATGCATGTGGGTTTTATTGCAAATAAACTATTTTGATGCTGTAGTAATCTATAAAATTTGTAAAACATAGCTAAAACCAAGAATCTAAGCTTGAAACAACAAGAAATGGTGTTAGAACACACAAGAGATCAAGAACAAGCAACCTGGAATTCTGGCAGAATGTTATCCGACTTGAAATTGTCATAACTTGAGTTTTACTTATCTAAAACACTTGATTTTTCTTTTGCATGTTAGATTTATGTCTTATCTTTCTAACCCATGTAAAATCACCCAAAATCTCGATCGTTTGACCCTCTAATAACTTGATTTATTTTAAGTGTGTAAACAGTATCCGGGTAGAAATCAAATACGACTTTCACTAGTCATATCTCCTTCAATTTTGAGTGAAAAATTATGAATCTTTAACTGGAATTTAATATAACGAGTTATCTTTCAAATGAAACTGGTCTCACTCGTATTAATTAAGATTTGGTTCTTCAAACATAAAAAGTAAATTGCATGTGCAAAAGCTGAGAATCTGGGCAGTTTTATATGTGAACTTTAATTAACCATAAGTTGGTCCACACAAACTTAAAAATGGTCAACTTTTTTTTAAAAGTTACATTATTGAGTTAGAAATTTAACCCAATTTGAATCATCTAAAAATAAGGTCTTTTGACCACTCAAAACCTTAAAACAATATGAGAGTGTTAACTGGATTTTGACCAGTGACCTCTAAATTTAAATAAATCAAATAAAATATCTATAAATCTTTAAAAATTCTAATATTTTTACAGTATTCCCTAAAGACATATTATAATAACATATAAAAATTTGGAACCT
>JAUEJL010099808.1:0-13352 GCA_032274825.1 Drosophyllum lusitanicum
TGTCGATTTCGTGTCAACCCGCTTTTGACCCGTTTCGGGTTCGTGTCGGGTTCGTGTCACTTTTTTCGTGTCGGGTTTCGGGTCGACCCAGAAATTGCCAGCCTTAGCTGCAGGTTGTGGCGGCGGTGGTCGAGGGTGGTGGCTGTGGAGGTGAGGGGTGTTTGGTATTGGTGGCAAGCTGTGAGCAGCTGTGGTGTGATGGTGGTGGTGGGGGAGCTTTAATCAGTGGTAGCGAAGGGTGGTGGTGGCAATGGTTGGTTGTTGATACATGCACACAAATACACTTGAATTCATAATCCCAATTTAGTGGCCAGTGGGTGAATGGTTCATTACCTATTAACGCGTAATGACCGATTACATTCCAACCAATCAAGCACTACTAATATTTATTACTACTATTTCTTAACCATTAAAACCTACAAACACCCGTTAATGTAGTAAAATTAGATGGAGTGGGGTGTAGTAAGGGTTACTCAAAGGACAAAGACTTGAATTTTATCTCTTAAAAAGAACACTATAGAAAAACAAGAAAATAAGAATATAACAATCACAAGCTTCATATATAAGCCAAGAAGTAGATATATTAATCTTAATTACGATACATGGAATGACGGTGATTCTCCATACAAGCATGCCTCGATCACTAGCTAGAAACCTTTCATTCATAAATGCATATTCTCCATGTATACATACACCTTAGAGTTTCACAACTTTTGGAACAATAATTGGGTACTTGTGAATGCAATCTGCCCATGCTCCAGTTTTTGAAACTTTAATGTCTTTATTACACTTCCAAACCACACTGTTACACTTAAACCCACTCCCAAACCCTATCACCTTTCTTCATCCTCCCCTTTGCTTCTATATATATCCCATCTCGTACCATAACGACGACGATGTATTCCCCCATCGATTCAACGTCATCCTTGATAAAACAACGTGCTCATCCGGCAACTTCAAACTCTTCTGGATCTCATCAATTACCGCCCATCCTCCAGTATGAATACAATAATGATCAAATGCCTTTTTGAAATCAGGAATCTAAGGTTTCCTCTTCAACTTCAAGATTTTTCTCTCTAAAATGTATAAAAGAAACAACAATTGTTCTGAAATGCGAAGAACCAATTATCCTAATATGTTGATGTTTAATTTCAAAGACTTAGCTGCTATTACCAGAATATCCATGTTTAGGTTTAATCCTACATGGCCTTCTTTGTCTTCTTCTTGTGTTACACAACCATAAGATTTATCATCAACACCTTTATGTGTACGGACAACATGCAAGAGTCTATATTTAGCTTGTTTACTTAAAGATCTTTTGTTTGTTAAGAGAATTGATGCAGCTCTCATTCGAGAAAGACAGTTTGGGAGTAGCATTGATCTTTCATTACCTATATAAGAATTCGGGGAAATGATTTCTGTGCTGATAACAATTGCATTAGATTCAGGATGAACCTGAAGAAGACGTTTAGCTAAATCAATGGATATTAGGCCTGCACTGCACCCCATTCCAGATAAGCTATAGCTCTTCACATTACTCCTCATTTGTACTTGTGAATCACCATGGATGAAAGCAAAGGAGTAAAAATACTTCAGTTCACGATTATGATATCAATATCTTCAGGGCTAACATTGGTCTACTTAAATAACGAGTCTAGTGCCAAGAAAATGACGAGTTCGGTCTCTTCTCTGGCTCCTATTAAACTTGGGTTTGGTAGTATGTAATGTAATGGATGGGGTAAGCTAATTTCTTCTCCTAAACTAGCCCGTTTATTGGAAGTAATAAAATCTAATTCTGGAAATTATCTTTGATTTATTTTTTCAATCTTTTTTTTAATTTTGTCTTGTGATAAGTTTGGTATGTAGGAATCATGGGCATAATTTGCCTCTATCTTCATATTTCAAGGTTTGCCTTTGGAGGCTATAAAAGGGGCATTTGTGTGCAGAGAGGATGATCAAGACATTCCATCTTATTCACATTTCTTCCCTTTCTCCTTAAGAGGACTGCTGATCTGTTCCATCTCAACCCATTTTTGGGTGTTCTTTATTTTAGTTATTATCGTGTGGTTCTGCCTTGTTTGTTCATCTGTTCATTTCTGCTTTTGGTTTAAAGCTTTAAGCTATAATCTTTCAGACTTAAACTTTTGGCTGTAACCATTTCCTTTACAGTTGTAATCGTCAACCATTTTATATTAATAAAGCTTTGATTTCAGTTTCTTTACAATATTCATATTAAAAGCTTGTCATTCCAATAAATATTTAATAAAAAATGGTGAAAGAGACAAAATTAGCTACAAAGAAAATGAGCTTATCACAAAATAAATGGACAACATTGTCAACTTAAGTTTGATAAATCTAACCAATATGACAGACCACATTTGATTCACCTACTATGCCACTTCTCAGCAAAACCGTTTTATTTCTTGGATTCTTTTGTAAGATTCCTCATAATTTATAACATGCCTAAACTAGGATGAATGTAAACATATATAAAACATGAAATATTAATAATGTCTTAAAAACATATGTTTAATGGAGTAATATAGAAAGTTGGTGTTTGTTTTTGAAAATACATTCTTATATTCTATATCTGTAGAAAAAGATGTGGCTTATGAGTCTCCGATTTATGTCTGATTCTAAATAAACAGTCTTCTACTCTTTTCTACAACGTATACCCATTCAAAGACGTTTATTTAAAATATATATGTAACTAGAAAAACAAGCAAAAATAGATTGTTTGGTCAAATGTGGTGAACTTTTTGTTAAAAGTGTTGAAGTTGATATTAAGGTTACAATTAAAAGTTCAAAACTCTTGAAGACTTTTTTTAAATGTTAATCAAAGGAACTTTCTTTTAAAAAGGATGTACTATTTTAAGGTAAAGTTTAATATTAAATACAAAATCGATGTTGATAAGTGAATTAATGTTGACACACAGCTCGTAAGTAGTTACGAGTAATTGGCCTTAGACCATCAATAGCATTTGTCTTGCCCCTGCCTCCGGATCCGCCTGGCGTTCGGCTATGACTTTGAAACACCAAAACGGTCCCAACGCGCTTCTTCCTTGTCGTCCGGCTCTCTCAACCCGAGCGTACCCACTCCCATCCCACCCCTCTTTTTGTTTCCTCTTTCTCTCACTTCTTTCTCTTTCCTCTCTCTTTTAATACTTTTCTCTCTCTTCTTACTTTAAATAAAAAAATAACAAAAAGTGGCAAAAAAAATTGAGAGTAAAACTAAGTTATAATAAAGATGAGGAAATGATATGGCGTTAATATGACAAAAGTGAAGATTATGAGAAAAGTTTAGTTATATCGATAGCCTTGTATGTGAATACGGTCAAAAATGAATGTGAGTTGATTAGAATATAAAAATATGCTTAGTAACGTAGGCTAGGTAAAAATGTATACATGATATATAACGTACGTGTTGCATTTAAATTTTTTAGTTTTTTAACAATTTATTATTAAAATCATGAATAGTACTCAAACATAAATAAAAAATAATTAATTAAGAAAGTAAAACACTGGAAACAAAATGGGTTGGGTCAAAAAATTTAAGTTGTTAAGTGAAAACTTAAATTTATACCCAAAAATAATGTTTTAGTATAAACCTTATTGTTTTTTAAAGTTAAAACTTAATAAAATTAATAATATTTTAAAATTTAAAAGTAACGAACAATAATTTTGTTTAGATTTCAGAACTCAAAAAAATTTAATTGGTAACACTCAATAATTTAGTTAATAGTATGGTTAAAAATATTAAAACTTTTCACATCACATACTCGGCTGGCTGGTTACGTTATCATCAAAAGTTCAAAACCCATGACCTAGGTCCGCCATAATGGACTAAACCACAGCTTTGGTAACCTAAGAAATATGTATGATTAAACTACCAACGACCTAGGTCCATTCAATTTTTTAAATCTCACTCATCTTTCTCAGGGCTTAATCAAGGCCAGAGTAAAATTTCTAAGGCAATCTATGTTATTGTTTGGTTGGTTTCGAACCATTGCAACAAAGTACTTCATGTAGATGAGGTTACTAGAGATCGGATTCGCTTGAAGGACCCTTCCCATAACATTTAAAGCCTTTCAGCCCTATGGTTATCCGACAGAAAACTAAATTTGAAGGTTAACCCGAGCAAATGGATTTCGAGCACAAGAAGTGTACGTAGATGTATCTTCTTTGCTCTAGGATGATTTGTAGCTAATCGTATGGCTTTTTCCAGTTGTTTTTCTGACGGTTTTTTAGACTTGATGTAATTCTGTTGGATTTAATCGATAAAAGTATATTTGCCTGTGGAAAAAAAGGTTTTGAAATATTTTGGAGTAGTGGTGCATTATACATTCGATTTTATAGATGAAAACAAAATAAAAATATTAAAAATAATAATGAAAAAAGGAAAATGCATAAGCATTAAAACATGGGAACTAGTCGGAAGCACAGTTTTGATGGAGAATGAAGATATTGGTTGGCCCACTTGCTTCATATATGAAACATCGTATTCATAGTTTCTTTTACCACTCGTTCATTGCTTTCAATTAAAAGTCACTGGTCCTCAATTCAAGTCGACCCATTGCTTCATATGTGATTCGTCTTCGTTTTTCTTGGATTTGTTTATTTATAGTTTTAACGAAAAACGAGTAAGAAATGAACGTCAATAAGAATTCTAACATGGGATTACTTTACTTGACGGTTAATTTGGAAGATCTAACGTCACTTCATACGGGGTCGGAGCCAGAAATTTTAGTTAATGGAGAACTTGTTTCCACTAATGAAACACGAAATCAATCCTTTAAGTAACATACCAAAAATAGTAAATTATTATGATATTACTTTGTAGTAAGCAACGAAAAACTTAGTTTTCTGGAAAAAAAATCATATTTATTCTAAATATAGCTTGTTTATTTGTACATGACAGGATACTAACACAATAGGTTTACTCTGCAGTTATAACTTATAAGAAATAAGTTGTATCTCCAAAGAGTTAAATAATCAGTCAAATGAAGTCATATGTACCTTAAATAATGAAGCCTTCATCATAGTTAGTTAGGAGGGATGCCTCAAAATTGCTGATATGAAGATGATAATAATGACAACTTAATACTAAACTAGATGTGACTATTAGTCTCAAGATTCACACTAAGATAAACTCTACTTAGTTACGACAAGGTTCAAGTTCTATAAGAGTTTGAAGATTATGTGTTGTATACAAGTTATATACTAATTGCTAGATATATCTTTTTTTATTAAATACTTATATTATGGTCAACTTCATTTTTTGCTTCAATCATAAATCATAACTCTTTGAATCAATATATATAACGGTGAAGATCACATTTCTAGGACAAATATACAAGGCGTTAGAAGCAGATACTTAGAAAGTTTCCTATGACTTCATGAGTATAGTACATGGTCCCCAATGCATATTTTATCCTACTTAGTAACTTATGTTCTTGTTGAATATACGTTGTATAAATGATCTTTCATTATCTAAATTTCAAGATCTTTGGCATCTAAGGCTATCCTTTGGTATATTTCATTTATTGGTATATTTCATTTATTAAAAATTAATTTAAATCGTAAATGAAAAATAACAAATAATTAATTATTTTTTACGTAATTTTTGAGTTATAACATACCAAATGTTAAGTCTTAGAATTTCATTATATGGAAAAGAAATTTTATATTTATAGTCTTAAGAGACTAATTATAGCCCTCAATGTCATCAATGGTCCATATTGCATTTTAAAAATTTAGGCGGAGTGACATTTTCGTAATTCACATGTGATGCTTTTACAAACCACATGTAATTGTATACTGAATCACCTGTGATTGAATATTAAAATGTTAGAACTATATTTTTTACATAAACTTTATTGAACACAACTCTAAATCATATAATTACGATATAGTCAAAGATCATTTATTCTAATAATGGTTTTTCTATATTTATATTCTCAAAAAAATATTTGCAATATTATATTAGGTGTTATTTTTTAATTTATATAAATAAAATTAAAAATAGATTAGCTTTGGCTTTTCCTTTTGGTACATGCTTTCGCTTTTGCTTTTACATACGAGGAGTGACATTGAGAAGTGTAATGCTCTTTTATTGCCCACTAAGTTACATATATTTCTTGGCCGCTGAAAACAAACGTTTTAATTCTATATTGAGAAGTGTAACGCTCTTTTAGTTGAAATGTTTTTAGTATGATATCCTAATTTACTGATCTTAGTCGATTAAAACTCATAAATAAGGATTTTTCGTCTCTTAAAATTTGTTTAATCACATCAAAATAATGAGTAAGACTTTTTAAATGTTATATATCTACAACCATTCACGTACAAATTTAAAAGATCTAATTTTATAATAAGTTCATCCAGTCATTACATAAACAGTAAAAACCATATTATTAATCTTCATTCCTATATTTTCATACCTTAGTAGTTTCGAAGCTGAAAACTTTCTAAGTGGAGATTCTACTATTGTAAAATAAACAAACAAACAAAATTTACTGTTAAAATTTAACTAAAAGATATATATGACTAATTTTAAATTTTATAATGTCATATAAAGTTACTTCTTCATTACCAACGTCGTACACATAGTTAACTTATATTATAATTGTAAATAATATTATTATAAACTTTTAAATATTAATATGTTAATAAGAGAACTATATGTAACAAAATATTAATGGTTCGGGATCGGATAAATGGAAACGGATATGAGATCGGATAATTGAGCAGGTATTGACTAAAATCATAACTATACCAATTTCACAAAATTTTTAAAAAGAATCCTATACCCGGTCCCATAATCAATTATCCGTTCCGTAAGTTTCTAGTTCGAGATTTCCAACTTAGATCGGGTAATTTTGACATCTGTGAACCAATTTATTATACGCTTTATCTTTTTACAGACTTCATGACTAATATTTAGTTGGTCCAAGAGTCAAAGGCTCTAGCTAAATTCTTTTTATTTGTTTTGTCACGGGGCTAAAAACATTGGTTAATACAAATCAATGTAACTTAAGCCAATGTTTTGATCAAACAAATTTAATTCGCCTATCTTTTAATATAAATATAAGACTAACGTGAATAAAATATACTAAATAATTATAATAATTTATTTAGATAAAAAAATTTTAATTATCAAATATTAACCATCTATTTAGGTAAAAATTGAAATCCAATTTTGACTTTTTTTTTATCAAAATTAAAACTCAATTTTGACTTTAAATCAAGATATTATTCAAATTGAATTATAATATAAGATAAGATAAGTAGTAGTAAAAAATATTACTTAAGCTAAAAAATGGTTTAAATTGTGGCCTAAATTTAAATTCTTAAATATAAAATTAATTATAAATTCTTCTACGTGGTTATACTTAAGAAATCTCATTTGTGATTTGTGAACCAAAATATTTTTAATTTCCTAATCTCAATCCATAGTAGTTTTTCATTACGAACTTCTTTTAGGAGAATAAGAGTAAAAACAATATAGTATTAATTTTTAAGAATAGCATAAAAAGGGTAATGACTACTTTTCTTAAAAAACAAAATCATAAAAAACATAAAAAATGAAAATTTCAAACTAAAAATGATAATCATTATCTAGCAATAATATATTTTTATTCTTATTCACCATCTTTAAAGTTTCAAACACTACAATTTCCAATTTTGATATGTTTTTGAATGACGATAAATAAAAATATGTCAAAAATTATCTAATGTCAGTCTTTTTCTTAGAAGTTATGTTTTACTCCTGGGTAATTGTATTTAGCAATATTTGGTGTGACAAGTAACCAATAATTGAAGTACATATTTTTTATAACGATGGTAACTTGACTTAAAAGACAATAAATGTTATCTACAAAAAAGTTCTATAAAATATTTGATTTCAACTTTATTGTACATACTATTACTTTTTAATTTATTTGTTATTTAGTAGTAACCATGTATTGCATGGGTAGTTTAATTAGTCATGCTTGTAAAAATGAATGTGATTGACTCTTAATTTGATGATTAATTAGGCTATGATAGCACCCTAAAATTTCATACGCTATCGTATTTTCATTTGTAGCACCATGAAAAAGGGACAAAAAAAATTCCGCTACACTGCCTCGATCTACTAGAGGCCCGTACCACTATATCGCATGCAACAATCAACCCATTATGCAAAATGCAAATGATCTAATTACCTATTCCCTTTCAACTCTCTACATAGATAACGTTGTAATAATTAACATACCTCCTCTTATTTAAACGTATCAAAGATATTTACTGCTAAAAGCATGTGTATGATGTCATTGATATTATCCAATTCTGTTTTGGATAATGTATTTATGTTAGATGGTGATATTTTTATTTCCGCCTAAAGGAATGGATGTTACACGTCGTAAGGCGTTATAATTTCAACTTTCAACCAATAACGATGAGATGTCATACTCTCTTTGCTTATATACACTATACTAATCAAGTTTACACAAAAGCTTCATTAAACGATCATCAATAAAATAAATTAAAATATGATGAGTAATTATTATTAATTAGTTAATAACACATCATTTGTGGCTAATAACGGCTCTTAATTCCCACTCGCAAAAAGGGTTGCACGAGGCCTGATAAAACAAAATAAAAAATGATGAAAATTGATTTAAGGATAAAGTTAAGGTTGAAGAAAAAAAGGGCTGTAAAGCACCAGAATATATAAATAAATGGAAAATAAATTATTTATTTAATAAACAAATAATTGGCCAAAAAACACCTTTAGTGATAAGCTAGAATTTAGAACGAGTTTAATATTCAATATACTACGTAATTTGTTTGCTTTATGAGTTAATCGATGGTTGAAGTTTCAGACCAGATGCTTTTGCATCCGTCAATACCACTCCTGTACTCCACTTCTATTATTTAAGCTTCAGAACTAACATATTCTCCTACTATTTCTTTTTACTTATAAATATCAAAATCAATAGAGGAGATGAGGAAAGACAATTAGTAAACTCCACATGTCATCTTATGTTAAGTATGAAAGTGATGTAAGAAGAAATAGTAGGAAGATATATATCATTTTTCTTAAAGGTTACTTTGCTGGTGTTGTTAGACATCGGATTCGTTACTTTTCTTATAGAATACGATTCCAAAGATATATCATATTACAGTCACACACAGAATAAATTAAAAGGTGCGGCGGTGGGGACGACTCGAATTCGACAATTTAGTTCGGTTTGGAAAGAATGAAACCACCAAAGGAATTTGCCAAGTTCGAATCTTTTACACAAAAATCTAACACAAGCAACCTCCAAAGAAAAACAAGGGAAGCATGTCCATCAAATTCTTGCAACTTGTTTAAAGAGGAAAAAAAAAATGGAATCACAAGATTCATAATAATATCTTTGTTAAGATCAAATCATGAGATGAGCTGTGAAAGATAAAGTTGGAAGATTTTCCAGCTCATGATGCCAAAGAATTCAAATAAATCACCAACAAACAACTTTGATCAAATAAAAATTAAAAAATAAAAGGGACATTTAGAAGACAATATGACAAAAGCATCTGGCCACAATCCACTTGTATATATTGTATAAAATTTTCAAATTTTTACTTTACTTTTCTTGGTCCAAAAGTCCAACAATGAACATAGTATTTCTGTAAGTAAAGTAAGCAAACCCAAACAGACAAAAATCCCAAAAGGAATCCCATGTAAAAAGATTCCTCAAATCCCCAGAGATAAATATAAATCCATGAATAAAAAATTTAATAATAATAATAACAATTTTGACCCATCAAAAATGAAACTATTTTTGGTAATTTCACAAACAGCCTTGGTTCTTCTGGTTCAGTATTTGATGGATTCAATCAGAGCTCGCCTTGGTCTTGCTCCTGTACAGGACCTTTTTCTTCTTGGAGGTTTGGTTGTCAAAGGTCAGCACCACTTTGCCTGGTTCGCCGCATTTGAAGCTCCCGCATATCACCGGCTCATCGGTGGTGGCTGCAATCTTTCTTGACTTTTGCACGATAACGGTGTAACCGTCTTCAGCTGCAGGCACGAACTCGGCTCCATAGGTAACTTCATAGCCCACCACTCTGGCTTCCCATACCAATGTGCAAGTCTGCCCATTTTTACAAAAATCCAACATCAGAAAAAAAAATCCATAATTTGATCAATATATTATTAATTCAATCAAAGTGGTGCTGACCTTCCCTGCATAATTTGATCAATATATTATTAATTCAATCAGAAAAAAAAATCCATAATTCATATTATTAATTCAATCAAAGATCATCCAAAAGAGTCTTGTTTAAGTGATTGCACCATCCCTGCATGATTTCTAACCAAATGCTCACATGAAAAAAAAACCAAGATTTGATCAAAATCATTGTAAAGAGTCAAGGTCCAAGCAATTTTTAACAAATACCATCAAAAATCATTTAACAGAAACTAATTTGATTTATGGCATCAGGTCTTGTAATTTCAAAAGAAAATCAAGAAATGGTAATAGTCGATACTTTTGATCAAAATCTTTCAAATGAATCTGATCGGAGTCCTTGTATGTATCAAGCCGGCAATATTTATAAAAATTAAAAAAGATTCTCATATTAAAAAAAAATAATAATAAAAATAAAAAACTATCAAACCACAGGTCTGATAATTTCATAACAAAATTCCCAAATTAAAGAAAACTATAATTTGATCCAAAAAGATTTATTTTTGAGTTATTGAATCAGATATGCATAGCTTCAATAAAATTCCCAGATGAAAAAAAATCCAAAATTTAATCAAAATCACATAAAAAGTAGTATCTTGACATATGATACCTCAGAAACAGGGAACTCGATGGTGTGTTTGGTCGCAGGCTTGATGATCTCTTCAGTAACAGAGTCACTAGAAGTGAATTCTTGTTCACCTTCCCGGCTAAGCCCACCATACTGAACTGGAACCAGCTCTGGTGATATGTATCTGAGATTCAATCAGAGAAATCAAACATATTTAGATAAATTCATCACATAGGTCACACTGTGGTTCGAGCCAAGTAAGCCCTGATGAAGCATGATGGCTAAAAACACACAATTGAAAGAAGTTATAAATGGATTATGATGTAGTACTGACTTGAAGAGTGTTTCAGCAGTCTTTGAAGGTCCAGCAAACACAAACTTGCTCTTGGTCCTTTGAGTGAAGAAAGAATTGATCACCTTGTAGAAAGCCAAGTAATACCATGGAACGTTGATGAACACCTTCAGAACATAACAATAAAGTCAGAAACATTCCATCGAACACCTTTTGGGCATAAGCCAGAATTATTGATATCAATATATAATTTAATAATCAATGCCTGTTTGGCGACGAATTCAGGATAATTATCTTGCAGCAATTGGAAGGCTTGATTGGTGGCTTGACGAAGCTCCCACTTGAAGGGTCCAGGGGAGTTCTTGAGATCGTTGACTTGAACGATTGTGCAAATTCCATCTGGGCTGAAATCGAGCTTCCTGATGCTCTTCTCGAGAAACTGAATCCGCCATCGGAGGAACTTGGTGCGTTTTTCTTCGTCGGAGAAGGTATTGTTGTAAAGTTCCTTGTTCATGTATTCACCGTATGCGTTGTAGCAGACTGGATGGCCTTCTTTATCAACTCCGTGCATGTAAACAACTTTTTCTTGCTCTGTTCCGAGATCTTCTTCAAGTAAAGATTCGATACCGAATTCTTTTCTCCATGCCACCACGTTTTTTAGCATCGTGAAGGCGTCTTTCACCTTGAAGTCTCGTGCCCGGAGGAATTTCAACAGAACGACGTCGCTTCGCTCATCGGCGAGTAACGGAATTCCCCAAATTGAAACCTCTTCCGGTGGAGGTGGAGGTGCAGTTGGGGTTTCTTCCGTCGCTGTCTCCGGTGGCGCTGGCTTCTCTGTTTCTTCTGTCTTTTCCGGCTCAGATGAAGTAGCGACGGCAACAATTGTTTCCTGAATCGCTTCGATCTTCTTAGCTCCGTCTTCATCTACACAGGTTTCAATTTTCTCGACTACGACCACCTCAGTCACCTCCTTCACCGGTTCCGTCACTTCGGTCGCGGGTGGCGGCGGCGGCGGTGTGGACTTTTCTTCTTCTTTGCACTCGGTCTCAGCTTCCGGAAGTGTAGCCTTCTCTTCTTCTTTCGTCTCAACTACAGCCTCTGACGTCTCCGCTGTCACCGGTGGAGCAGTTTCTTCACACTTCACAGCCGTCTCATCAGCAGGTTTCTCTTCCGCAGCCTTCTCCTCCTTAACCGGAGCCGGAAGAGCAGTAAACTCATGTTTATTAAGCGCCTCTTGAACCAACTGCTTCAGTTCATCCAAAGCCTTCTTCTGGGGATCAGGAAGATCACCGGCAACATTAGATTCCTCCTTAAACGACGCCGATTCAGAAACCTTCTCTTCAGGTTTCACCGTCTCAGACGCATCCTCCGGCTTCTCATCTTTCTCACAAACTACATCTGCCGGTTTTTCAACGTTCTCTGCCTCAGGAACCACGGCAACCTCAGCCGCCACGGCCGTCGTCTCCGATGCTGCCGCCGCCGTCTTCAACGTCTCTTCCGCCATGAATAACTACAAAAGTTGGATCAAATTTTTGAAAAAAAAAAATACTTATTTTTTGATGATTTTGAGAGTGGGGGTAATGGGTTTGGGATTGTGTTAGGGGGGGTTTTAAGGGCGGTTTGGGGTTTGAAACAGTCTGTCTGTTTTTATTTTTTAATTTTTTTAATTGCCAGCTCAGTAACAGTGAAAATAATCGTGGGTCCCTCCAATATTTCCCCAACCGCTATTTGACAACTCAGCTATGTACTGTATAACGAAACTATCTACGTGGTGTTGTGGTGGGTGCAATTATCGTGTGTGATCGATGCCCACCACCCCACCTTTACTCCTGACCGTTGGATTTTTGTGGGCCGGCTTCAGTGTTACTATTTTCTGTTTTGTCATTGGTTTTGTTCACTATAGTCCTAATTAAAATCATAGTCTTCAGAGACAATTTTTAGTAATTAGATTTCAAGATCAATGGTTTAAATTTAATCTTAGATAATAATTAAAATTAATATGGGAAAGACAATTCTGACTTTTTGCATATTGATCCCCATTTTCTCTTTCCTCTAATTTATTTAAAATTAATTATCTCACAAACCGTTAATCGTTAGATGAAATGAATTATACCGTTGCGATCTTCGTGTTCCTCTATTTTATTAGAGAGGTCACTTGATATACTTTTGACAAACTTTTTTTTCTCATTTTGTTAGGTTGAACTTAAATTTTATTAATATATAATCACATGTGATTCATAACAATATTACATGTGTTGTTTTATTAATTTTTTTATCT
>JAUEJL010099819.1:0-13351 GCA_032274825.1 Drosophyllum lusitanicum
TTTTAAGCTACGGTCACATTTTTTCATATGATATGGTCACTAAATTTTCGTGTGACCATAACATGCCTAAAATGGCATGATCTTTGGTCACACTTTTGATGAAAAAAAAGTGTGATCGTATGCCTATGGTCACACTTTTTTGGTGTGACTAAAGGTCATTTTTGTACTAGTGATAGCCCAGTTGGTGTATTAAGTTGAACAGGTTTGTGCCAGAGGGTGTTGGATTGTATGAGGTTTGGGTGCATATTTGTTTGGTTTAGGCATTTTTAGGATCCTTCGAATGTGATTGTAAGTGAGATGAATGGTAACAAATCAATTGTTGGGGACAAGCATTGTGTTCCATCATCAGTTGTGGATTCAGTCATTGTATCCCAGAATTGTTGTAGATATACCTCAAGAACGTGGAGGTTAGACTCGTCAGGATTATAGGTAAAAAAGTAGTTTAATGGATGAGCAATGACGAGTTCTACTATGATTGGGAATGGGGTTCGGGTATTCTCAGCATAAAAAACAAAGTTGTTTGATTTATATGGCTGGTAAGTGTTTGGATTCATCAGGGTGGTTGAAGAAACAGTTTGCTGAGAATCAGATGGGTTAGGGTTGGATGAAGTTGAATTGACCGAATTCGGTTGAACCGGAATTCAGTTGCGAAAAATGGTTAAGTATGAAACTGAATTTATATCCTGATCTAATGACCGAACATCAAAAAGTTTAAAATTTTTGAAGTTAAGCACACACCAGAAACTGGTTATGGAAAATGTTAAAAAATTCCAATTGTTAACTGGTTTCGGGTGAACACTTCAACTGAATTCGGGTGAGTTTGAACTTGGTGAATTTTGAAATATCACAGCGAGATTTGAGTTTCAACCGAATTTGAAAGTGACAGAATTTGGGTGAGTCCAAAAGTTTTGAAGTGTTGCGACCGGATTCGGACGATTCACTTCAATCGAATTTGAATGTAACCGAATAAGGATTTTTGAAAATTTTTAGAAGTGAATGACCGACTTACTTTGCCCGAGATTTGTTAGGATTTTATATATTATAGAAATATAAGTTTACATTGTGGGTGAGATTTGTATTAATTACAAACAAATGGGCCGAAAATGTAATATACTCTTATGAGTATATATAGGGATATGACACCATGTATTAGGTGTGGATTGCCATATTGAAAGAAATAAACTATGTGTTTCTAAGGTGTAAATGATATTCTCTCAACATTCATCATATTTATCTTAGCACTTCACGTACGCTTGAATCACAACGGACTTACAAGTGGTATCAAAGCTAAATGGAGTGATGATTTGGTTTGAAACATCACTGAAATTGATTGAAATCGAAGTTTTGAAGATCTATTAAAAAATTGTGAGGTATTCTTGTCGGTTTCATAAATGTTTATAAAAAAAATTTGTGTTTGGATGACATGAGGCTTGATATTTGATTTCCTAAGGATATAGGATCATTATGAAGTGGTTCGAATCCATTTGGATAACATTTCGTAGGTCAATTTTCAGATCTAAGTTTCAAGGTGTTCTTGGTGAAAATCATCAAATTCACATTGAATATGAGTTGTTTTGGAAGATAAAAGGATTAGGAGTTGTTTGTTTAGGATTGCGAGTAGATTGGTGAAGAAATTACTTAATTTCAAACAACTTTGTTGAAGATCAAATCTAGTGTTTGTCGACAATAAAGAATAGCCAAGTTTGAGTTGAATTGACTTGGGAATTTTCGTGACTTAACCGAATTCTATCACTGAGACATCAACCGAATTCGGTCACACTCAAGAAATCAAAGACGACCGAATTTCAAGTCAACCAAATTCCTAACACTCAACCGAATTCAGTCATCTCACACTCAACCGAATTCGGTCATTTTAAGAGATTTTCACACTTTTTCATTATTTCAAAATTGGGTTCAAAATTCAAAATTTGAATTTTCACAGTTTGATATAGCTCGACCCCAACCAAGGACTTTTCCCCTTGGACCCCGCTACCAGGGGTTTCCACTCCTTGGACCCCGCTACCAGGGGCGCTACTCCCGGTCCGCCGTTATTCAGAGTTAGTTTGAATTTCATATCAAATCTATTGCCACTCCTTAACAATCATTCTCTGATCAAGATTGCAAAGATGAACTTTACAAGAATATCCATTCAGGAGAATATCTAAGTGGTTTGCACTCAACCCTTGCATGACAAAAGCTGAAGAAAAGTTAAGGACCAGGTTGAATGATATGTTTCTTCTATATGATGACTTAGAAGAGGAACACACAGAGCATAGAAAGCAACTTTCTGAAGTGTGTAAGAAACATCAAGATTCATTGAAAATGAGTCATGAGAGTGTTGTAAGACTTTAGGAGTATGAAGTTGAGAAGAAAAGAACAGAAACTTTGAAAGAAGAAAATGAAAAGCTCAAAATGCAATTGTCTGAAATTTCTAAAAAAATTCAACACTCAAAGAAGTTATTAGATCATGATGAGAAGACAATTGATACATTGTGTTTTGAACAAGTGGAGATGCATGGCAAGTATAAAAGACTTGAGCAACAACTACTTGTTGAAAAAGCTGAGTTGCATGACAAGATCAAAAGACTTGAGCAACAGCTATTTGTTTCTTCTCAGCCATACATTCCTAATTCAGTTCTTTAAAAGAAAATCATAGAACTAGAAAGGATTTTGGGAAGTGAAAGAAAAAAATTTAAAGAAGAAAGAAGCAAGTTTGTGGAGAAAATTTCCCGACTTGAAAAGATTCTCGAAGAAGAAAGAATGTCATTAATGATGGTTTTTCGTCAAATGATATGCCTTAAAGAAAATTTCAAAAGTACAATCATTCTGATAAGAGATATATTGCTAATACGAGATATCATTCTTTTAAAATAACAACAAAAATAAATTCTTTTCAAAATCAAAGCATAATGGAAATTTCATGCTAAAAACTGATGTCAAATATACTTTTGTGGTATACTCAGTCAAGCACTTAGTCACATTATCCAAAAAAAAGATTGGTTCATCTTCACATATAAAACAAGAATTTGTTGTCAAAAATGGTATTCCCCAATCGCATTCAGGACCATTGCATAGAAAGGTGTTAGATATTAAAAATGTAGAAAAGCCTATTGGGAGGCTTGGCCTATAAATAGGCCCCTTGTCTCTTGGAAACAAGAGAGCTTTGAATATATCAATATATACAAAAGGTGTAGTGTGTGTTTCTATCTCATCTTCTCTTTACATCTACATCTCTACTTGAAAGTATTACAAGAGATCAAAGCATAAAGGACCAACAAAAGGTCCATAAACCTGATATTGTTGGACCCAACATCATGTAGGTACCAAAGTATGCTTAATCTGTTTGAAGATTAGTCACAGACATTGTTGGAGCACACTGAAGATCACTCAGACTGTAGTGAAGATCTCTGTGCTCAGTATGCTGAAAAGGACTATATCTCATATCTATCAAGAAAAAAGTCTTCCCTGCGAATACAAATTAACATTCATTATGTTCAGCATTAGCCCGAGTCAAATCACCTAAGATGCTTATTTGCATACTTTATCATTCATTGATATTGTTTGTGTTCTAATGTTTTGTATTTTGCAGGGGGAGCAAAAAAAAATTCTCCACCTAATTGATGACAAACGAGTTTTACGCATCAATTTAGGGGGAGTTTTTAACTTTATGCACTGAAAATTTTTCTGTAATTGAAAAATCAAAAATACAAAAACATTAGAAAATGTTCAAAACACAAAAAGATTTTATTTTTTAAATTTTGTTACACGTACAAGAAGGTATTTATTCATCATCCCATTCTAATACCTTTCTTGTTTGTTTGTTGATCTTTCAAAAGATCATCTTTCATTTCTTGATTCCATCTCGAATATCATTCTGGAATTCTTCCATTATCCAATTTATATTTTCTGGGAACAGTTCATTCATGTGTCACTTCACAATATGACATAAAACAAGTGATCAACACGGCACCATGAGTGAGGGAGTGTAATCGTTTTATACTCCTATGGTCAATTCAGAACTGGAAGGACCTGCCCCAGGGGTTCACCATATTTTAGATGAGATAGTAAGGGTTACTTACTAAGTCAATTAGGTGAGCAGAATTAGTTATCACAGGATATTGATTGGTGTGCAGAGGTAAAATAAAAATGAGAGGGATGGAATAGGAGATGGGAGTGCCTACGATCAACAAATCAAATTGAGCTTTCATAACAAATCATTCTGATTTTTTTGTGTTAAAAAAAGAATTCGCGATTGTTCATAATCGTTGATTAGTCAAATCATTCTTGACAATCACTTTTAACAGATTCTGAATCTGAATATCATTCTTGTTGAAAATCACTTTGATTGCTCATGCCATCTAAATACAAAACAAGTGTCCAAGTGTATCTAAACAGAGATACAAATATCATTTTGGAATGAGAAATCGAGGGAGAAGTTGAAAAATATATTTAGAGAGTTGTCGGTGAATAGGATCAATAGAAAAGAAAGATCCTTACCATACAACTTCAATCCGGGTAGCCACATATGCTACTGATTCTCATTTGTTGAGATTTGGTATTGAAGAAGACATCATTAACCCAATGATGCAATGCACTTTTCCCACCCAGCTCGTCAATTATCTCTTAAAAGATGATTGTTTCAACTTTACACGGAGAAATAACACATTTCTATTGACAACTCCGAAGATACTTGAGAATGTTTTTAACTGCAACCCAATGACTTTGATCATGATTAGCCTGATATCTACTCGTCATGTTTAAGGCATACGAAACATCAGGCCGAGTACAAAGCATGGCATACATGATCGATCCCATGGCCGAAGCATACGGGAATCGACTCATCTCATCTAGTTCCTTTTGAGAACTTGGACATTGAGACTTGCTCAATGCCACACCGTACACCATAGGCAGATTCCCTTTCTTGAAATCCTGCATCTTGAATCTCTTCAAGATATTATCTATATATGTACTCTGGCTCAAACCAATGAGTCTCTTTGATCTATCTCTATAGATCTTTATCCCTAAAATATATGCTGCCTCTCCCAAGTCTTTCATAGAAAAACAACTTCCAAGCTGGGCTTTAACCTCCTACAAGGTTGTAACGTTCTTTCCTATAAGGAGTATGTCATTAACATATACGACAAGGAATACTACAGCGCTCCCACTAGCTCTAACATACACACAAGGTTCATCCTTGCTCTTGGAAAAGCCAAAATATTTGACTTTCTCATCAAAACAAAGATTCCAACTTCGAGATGCTTGCTTAAGACCATAAATGAGCCTCTTAAGCTTATAGACTTTATGAGGATACTCGGGGTGCACAAAACCATCAGGTTGTGCCATGTACACCTCCTCTGCTAACTTCCCGTTAAGGAAGGGATTTTTGACATCTATCTTCCATATCTCGTAATCTTGATATGTAGCGATAGATATAAGTATCCTAATAGACTTCAACATAGCCACTGGAGAAAAGGTTTCATCATAGTCTACACCATGAGCTTGAGTGAAACCCTTAGCTACCAGTCGGGCTTTTAAGGTGTCTACGTTGCCGTCTATGCCGATCTTCTTCTTGAAAACCCATTTGCACCCCACTGGCCTATGGCCGGGTACAGGATTAACCAAGTCCCAGACTTGATTATCCGTCATGGATTGCATCTCACTTTCCATTGCGTCCTTCCACCTAGCAGACTCTATGCCCGTTACGGGTTCCCGTTAGTTAGTTGGTGCATTATGATCCACCAATAGCTCATCGCCCTCAGATATGAGAAACCCATACCTTTGCGACTTATTATGAACTCTACCAGATCTACGGAGCACCAATGATTGTGTGTCAGGTACCTCAACACCTGTTGGCTGAGGTTCCACTTCCTCCGGTTCGCTAACCTCAGAAGTGGTACTAGTGCCAACATCAGGCCTCTCATCAGTGTCATCTTGAATAACGATATTTGTTAATCAAAAGATCTAATACTTGAATTGTGGATAGAACGATATTTGAAAAAGAAGAAACGAAAAGACTCTGGTAACTATGAAGAGAGATTAAGGTTTGAGATGCAAGAAAGTGTCATATGATGAAATTAAATTGAAACCGTATCTATTTAAAATTCGGGTTACCCAATTAATTGTATGATCCATGCCCAATTTTTTTTAGAATATCATGACATAAGCAAACAATGAAAATTCAAGTTTCGATTGATTAAAGAGATTTAATTTGTGAAGTCACCTTTAAGGAAGATGATATCATAGTCACTAAACAAACAATGAAAAGTCAAAATTTTAATTAATTAAAGGGTTTTGATTGGTTTAATAAATAAAGATGATTTCATAATCCTTTTATATGAGTCGCGTTCAATAAATTTCATGTAAAAAACATAGTACTAAAATTTTAACATTCAATCACATGTGATTCAATATTCAATCACATGTGATTTGTAAAAGCATCATATGTGAATTACGAAAATGTCACTCCGCCCAAATCACTACAAAAAAGATGTCGATTATCCACACTTTTTTTATTAATATATTAACACTTAAAACCGTAAAGAATCACGATCAAGCGTGGAAATTTTTGGTGTTACTAATTTCTACCAAATTTTTACATTTGAAAGTGTGAAAATTGGAGTAAATAATTACATTTATTAGTGTGGACAAATTATCTAAATTTTCACACTTCTAAGTATGGAAAATTTGAAAATAATTTCAGAGTTACAAAAGTCCACACATATGAAAGCGTGGACTTTTAAAATCAAATGTACATGTCTATTAATGTTGAGTTTTTTCTTTTTCTAATAATCTTTACTTTTTAAACTATTTTTCACAATTATAAGCGTGACAACACTTGTATTTTTTATTCGCTTTTTATGAAGCGTGAATAATTGACATATTTTTTGTAGTGAGTTTTTAAAATTTAATCTGGACCATTGATATCATTAATCCAAAGGCTAAAATTAGTCCTTTAAGACTATAAATTAATTATGGACTATATTGAACATTCTTCCCCTTTATATATATAAGAAATCACTAATCTTATTCTTATTTATTAAAACACAACACTTCTCTTATTTATTTTATGTAAAAATGTTACGTAGTCGCAAAGAACAACCCTCTATAATTAAAATATTGAAAGTTTGACAAATAAGGAGGGTTGGTAAAGAATTTGTTTGTACTTGAAAAGTACAGCGATTATTGATTGAAGATGGAGATGGATTGAATCCAAACTCTTATGATATTTACATCTATCTGCAAGCACATTTGCCAGCTCATGTTTCTTTGGCACTTAAAAAACTTTTTTCGATTGTGAACCTCTCAATGGGACTCGTGAAGTTACCTCTAAAAGTAAAAGTGGCATTTATTATAAACTAAAATCTTTGAACTTTACCAAAATCATATAATACGTTAAACTACACGATGTATAGTGTTCTACACATCATTATTTGAATAACTTGTATTCTACTTTTCTAAACTATCTTAATTATGGATTTAACATAATTTTAAGAAAATGATTTACAGACCTACACCACCATTACAAGAAACAGGCGACTTCTATGGCAAAATTCGTCAGAAATTCGTCGAAAATCAACGTTTAAGACGGAATAAGATCCTTGGAAATGGGGCCTTGGAAAACAGTTTCCAATGGATTTTTTCAACTATTTTCCAATAGAGTCGTTTTTAGACCGATTTCAGAACAATTTTAAATGAATATTATGAAAAATAATGATACATAACAAAATTATAGATCAATAATATGAAAGAAAAATTATATAAATCACGTGTAAAGCATTAAATATATTAAATAAATGTTTGATTTATTTATTAAGTTTATACATTATTTAGAATCTAGAAGTATTTCTAAATTACTGTGTACCATGTAACATTTTAATAATCCGACATAAATAAGAATTAATTAGTTAGCTAATTTCAAGATAATAAATATCTATAAATTTTAGACAATAAAAAATGGATGGTGATCTTCATATAACAAATATGGTCGTACCCTACAACTTTATGCATCATCAACTTATAGTATAGGTATATTATTACATATAGCTAAATATTGTTGTATATGGCTCCGAGTTCATGTTTTCTTTTCCCTTAAACAACATGACTAATATAATAATACTTTAGGTAACTAGATAGGGGAATCTTTATCGACAAGTTTCACAGTTAAAATGAATAAGTAAATTACATAACTCACGACAAAATATAATATATCATAGTAATTAATTCCTAATCTTTCATCATAAATTTTATATTACCGACCACTAGATTAGCAATAATATATGTTGATGTTATAGATTTCATCTACCTAAATTCCTTTTTTTATGTTGATCTCAGCTTAAAATAATCACATTCCTTTGTTTAATTTATCGTCTTTTTCACCCAAGATAAAAGTTTTTATGGAACTCAAATCCATAATTCACTACAAGAAAAAAACATTTTTGCGGCGAAATTTTTTTGCGGTGACCTAAAGACCAATTGGGTTGTTCAATGTTAGTCATTTTTCGTTGCAAATGTTAATTAAAATTTTCGCCGCAAATAAGTTTTTGGCACGAGTTTTATGCGACGGACTATTTGAGGTGACGTGTCGCTTCTAAAGACTTTTTGCGACGACAATGTGTCGCCTCAAAAAACCTTTTTTTTTTGTAGTGATTGGAAACAACTTATTGGGTGAAAACAAAAGTTAATTATTTTGTTTCTGTTTAAATAAATAAATGTTGAAAAATTGTTATTGGGTTTTTCATTTTTAGACATCATTGATTGAAAGTTAAAACGTGTTATTTAAGATGGAACACATACATAATAAGTCAGCATTTTTATTTTAATATATTATGGTGGTGGGATAGCATGTGTCAAGCTAGCATATTTGTTTCAAAAATGTATTATTGCATCCATCTGATGTAAATTACGTAAGTCTTAGCATCAAGTAATATTATTTTGTTGTTAAGAAGAAGCAACAAATAAAACGTGTCATTAAGTAATGACATGATTTATTATTGACCAAAAGACTTGTAGCTTAATGGTATTAAGGTGTTAAAAAATGTATTTTATATTTATTAAAACATAATGATTAAGCATCGAATGATTATGTGGTCTGAATAATTCAAAGGCTCTGAATGAATCTGCCTCTGAATGTGACATGCTGTTTGATAAAAGTTCCGAATCTGAATGATGCAAATTATCATTTTAACCTTAATAGTGATATATTATATTATAAGATATGACTGTTTAACAAAACAACGTGTGAAAGAAGGAGTATTCGGGTAAAATAATTGATGGTTAATGATTCAGAATACACTTTAAGGTAAAATGATTCAGCAACATTATGCGAAATTCTTTAACACAGTCCTCATTCAGAGGCAGCAATCAAACACGTTGAATGCTAAATGGTTCAGCATTCAGCGCTAAATGGTTCCATTAAGCAGCAAACAAATAGCCCCTAAATGTAAAAATAAATACTCTTACCATATTTAAGTTTTGGATTATAACTATAAAATATAACAAATGACTTTAATTTAACCACCTAAAACATATAGAATATCTGACACAGCCGCCGTCGTACATGGGACAACCACAACGCCTCCGCCGCTGTGCAGTGTGACAACCACCATCGTCGTCTCTGGTTTAAGGTATAGATGCCGGCAGTCTATGTTGTTGACAACAACTAACTCAAAGGAGACCTAAGTTGTTCGGGTCGCAAGTGAACCAAAGAAGCACAACACTGGATGGATATGCCTATAACCGGGTCCTGGTTGCAAGCAAGTTTAGAGTGATCCTCCATTATATAACCAATCACGGTGAGATAACTTTCTTTACTCTTTGGACAGCTCAAGAACAAATTTTGTTCCGTCAACTATGACGATTTCACATGTATATATGATATTCATTATGTAATGGTACTAGTTAAAAGGATATTACCCAACGCCTACCATTCTGGCTTAATGGATCCACCCAAGAGCCACATCTATAGCTAGATAGTAATCAATGTATATGTCAACTTGTCAAGTCTCAAATCTTATAGACAATTGAAACTAAGTAATTAGAAAACACCTATTACAGATATAGCGAAGTATGCTTGAATACTTTGTTTTTGTAATTTTAATATTACTGATCATATCTTTGCTTTTATGTTAAACATGTACGCAATATTTTATGCTTGAAGAAATGGTTGCAACAATTCATTTGATTATTATAAAAATAAAAACGTTTATTACATTCAAATTTAATTATAAATAAAGTAATTTAAAAAGTATAGTTGTATTAATTATCAATTATTAAAATATGTTTTTTAGTAAATTAGAAGTGTTTATTTAACCAACCTTAAATAAGAATAATTTAAGAGGGAGGAAGAGATGGACCCTTTCTATGTTAATTGGTGCACTGATGCCAAATATCCATTGAAAATAATTGTTTTGGGGATGAAAGGAAGTTTTGTGCGTACAAAATAAAGTGTTCACAGCTGTGAGTCATTTATTCGAATTCTATATAAAAAAAGGCATGTGGTAAAGCTTCTATACGGGGCCACGAGTCTAAGTGAAAATAGCAAAAGTGTTGTTGCCAGACTAGATTGCCTATAATGTTACTTTTCTTTCTAAGCGTGTTAATAATAACAATAACAATAATAATAATAACAATAATTATTATTATTATTATAATAATAAAATTAAAATAAAATAACTATAGTTTAGACATATATTTATCTGTTATTATTATAATAATAATAATGGTAATAGCAATAATAATAATAGTAATAATAATAATAATAATTATTATTATTATAATAAAATTAAAATAAAATAACTATAGTTTAGACATATATTTATCTGTTATTATTATTATTATTATTATTATTATTATTATTATTATTATTAATACAGATAAACATATGTCTAAACTATAATTATTTTATTTTATAATTTTTTTCAAAGGCTATTATTTTATTATTTTTGTTAATTTTCTTAAGTTTATTACATGTAAAATGTGATAAAGCACATACGTTTTTTACGATAGTTAAATGATAAGTAACAAGGTATATCAAACTCGTGTGTTACATCTGGTGATATTCAAATAATCATATTCTTAGTAAATTAATCTATATGTAATATTATATATAAGATGGTTTTAAGTTTATAAGTAAACAATATTTAGTTTACATGTCATTGGTTTTTTATAGATTTAGAAACTTAACCATGTGTGTGCACTACTACTACTAATTGTAATAATAAGTAATATTATGAGATTAAATATAACTTGTATAAGTTAAAGGGTAAAAAGCAAAAATTTAATATAGGTTAAAAAAATAAGTAGAAGTGTATGAGTAAATAAGTTTGTAAATAGTAATATTTTTTTGACCGTATAACACAAACTTTTTTAATCCACATTTATGTCCATAACAAAACTTGAATCCTTAATCTCCAAGTGAGAGAGAACACGGCAATAGGAGTTAATACCGTCAGGTCAAATGATCTTTGGGTTGGATGAAAAGCGAAATCTATGTAAGGGTAAAAATGAAAATTGAAATTAATAGTAATTTTATATGAGCAAATAAGTTTGTAATGATAAGTTTTTAAATGGTTAACACAATGTGTCTTAATATACACCAATGTGTATAACACGACTTGAACTCTTAACCTTAAAGAGGAAAAAACACCTTAATACATCATGATACCGTTAGGCTAAAAACCCTTGGATTTGTAAATAATAATAAGTAATGTTATGAGATCAAATGTAAATATATAAACCTAAGGGTGAAAACTGAAATTTTATTAAGGATTAAAATTGAAAATATGAAATTAATAGTATTTTTAGTTTGAAAATTGATATAAGGTGATAATATAATTCTTTGACTATGTATTAACGCATAGGAAATGTCTCATAGAATAACGAGAAATGATATATCCTTCTACTATTTTTTCGTACTTATTCTTATACCCATTTATTCAGGACAATTGTCAAAATTAAGGAATGATATAAGGAAAGATAATTAGTTCATTACACATGTCAAACATTGAGTATGAAAGAGGATGAAGTAGGAACAAAAAGTAGGAGGATATATCATTTCGCTAGAATAATATTACGGAAGTGGTCGGAAGCGACGTGACAATGTGATAAAGATCAAATTTGAAAAAAGAATGGATTACGGGCGAAAAGAACGCGTCAGGACGCAACGTGATACATGTCGTGACACGACGATGGGATAAATACAACACTATTTAAAGCGAGTTCTAGATCGGATTTCAAGACTTTTAATCTAATTTTAATCACTCTAGAAGTCTAAGAACGTTCCAGATGCGACCTAAGGCAGATCTGAAGCTGAAACTTGAAGATTAAGCCTAGAAGATTGAAGATGTAGATTTTACATCATTAGTTTCATTCCGGTTTTCATCTTTATTTTGATTATTATGTATTCCAGAGAATCAGGTATGTTTGATCTACTGATTTTGAGCTAGAATCATTATTTTTCTTGTTAGAGGAGATGAACTCTTGTAAATTTGTTTGATTTCAATTAATTGAAGGTTAAAGTGTTATGTATTCATCTTATTTTGCTTAATCTAAGATCTAAATGTGTTAAAGTTTCAATCTTTGGTGTTTATCGACCGATTTACATAGGTTGGAGGACTAATCTATCTTAGTTTACTTTTATCATGATTATCTAAGATCAATAGGTAACTTAACTAGTGATTGACCAATCCTAGGGTTAAACAACCAAAGTAGTTAACTTTAATGTGTGTGCCAATTGCATAAGATGATCTTTATGTGTAGTTGATTGATTGATAATTAACATTCAATATTTGTTAAGTCTTGCTTGATTCGAACGAATAAACTAATTGTGCTTATTATTGATCCCATGACCATAGTATTAGTGTTTTGCATTATTATAGGGGTAAATATTGAGATCATGAAGTCATTTGACATTATAAATCGGTATATAATGCTTAAATGTCCATTGCACATGTTTAATTGAAATCAACCGAGTGAAGGAGTGAAATTCAATCTAAGGAGGGAAGTCTTCAATCCATAAGTTAAAACCAATCAAGTTCTTTAACTACTTTCTTAGATAATTATGTAACACCGGAAAACCAAAGCCATTTTTTTTAAAACGCGTTGCGGAAGCATTTAACAAACAACAAACTTTACATACAATACGAATATTTACAAATCATAAACATCTGTTCACAAACAACAAAAACAACTGTCTTGGTGTTACAAAAACAAACTGGCTCGTTTCCATTTAAAAATTCAAACACAACAGAGCAGGGTCGAGCTTTCCTTCTACAACCACCAACGACTCACAAACCTGCAAAAGCATCAACTGAGGGGAATTAGCACAAAGCTAAGTGAGCAGAAGCTAAACACA
>JAUEJL010099830.1:0-13351 GCA_032274825.1 Drosophyllum lusitanicum
ATCTTATTAACTCTATTTAATAGTTACTTTATTTAATAGTTTTCATTTAGTATATATGAGGGGTAATTTAGTAATTTTAAAACACTTAAAATTTAAGAGTTTAAGCAAAAGGCCTATATGATTTATAATATAGTATAGATATATGTATATATTTATATAAAACATAAACGAACTTAAACTAACGGATAACCGAATGTTCATGAACATAAATGAACGAAAGAGAGCTTTGTTCGTGTTCGTTCGTTTAATTAAACGAACGGAAAATCTTGTTCATTTTCATTCGTTTATTAAACAAACGAACATAAACGAACTTTCCGCCGAACAATTTCACGAACGGTTGATAAACGTTCTGTTTGTTTACAGCCCTAAAAACGTGTGAATATAGTGTTGGTGGAATTGAAGTTAAAGTTTGACTATTTCTTAGGTATTTAACGTGGTTGAGATTTTATTTTAGTTTGATCCAATGGCTATAAATTCAAGTTGACCTTTTCTTTTCTGACTTACCATTAGCCATAGATATATATAATTTTGGTTGGTTTTTTATTGACCGATAATATGGCTAAAAAATACTAAATTTTTTCACCATGTAAGCCTAGTTTACTTGTAGCTCATGCCACATTTTCCTGAACATAGGGCTGCAAATGGCCCCATGAGATGCTTACATTACAACTTTTCTATAACATATTGTTATACGAGTTGATTTCTACCTTCGCGTTATAGAAAATTTTTAGGGTGAACAAATATACGAACTAACATATAATTAAAAATATTAAATATAATACGGAAAATAATTTGAACATTCAGGATTGTAATACGTCATTGGTTCAAATTCGATCTTTATTTTTTTATTATGCACAACCATTTAGTAGTACTCATCAATGACCCATTAATGTGGGGTGTTTTAGGAAAACTAAACCAATCTAATAATAACTCATACACCCGAATATAATTCACGGTTAGGTAAATATTTAAATAACTAAATTATCATATTGCTAAATCATATAATGGTGTTGGAAACGGTTATCGTATGAAAAACCGTTCTCATTTAAACTGTTTCATATATAAAATACCGTCGTTTCATATCTGTAATACTACCGTTTCGCGTTCAAAATATTATTGCTTCATGTCTGAAATATTTATCGTTTCATGTCTGAAATGATACACGCTTTACTTGGTTTAGCTTCCATTTTCTTATGGCTCAGCGTAATGGCAAGATAATCTTAAGACTTACGAGCTTTTACTCTCATTGCTTAACCCAGTCATATGAAAAGTTAGTTTCATAACAGATAGATACGAAAGAGTGATCTCTTTTATACTACGTTTAGTTAATGTTAATGCATCATATTTCATCAACTCTTTGGCTAGAAATTAACTCTGTCATTCTGATTTTGCTAAGTATGAAATGGAGTAAAAAACACTAAAACATTGTGGGTTGTGCGTAGCACAACTTAAAGAATTTATTAGTATATATAATTAAATGAATTACAAAAAAAAAATTATATTTCCATCTTAATATTTAATGGATCAATTGAAGTGGGCCTTTCAACTTGAGCCCATCTACCCAACTAATTAAGCCCATACGAGTTTTAAAGTCTAAGCCCTAAACTTGTCTGTCTTGGCTGTTGAAACTTGAAACCCACCGAGAGAAGAGAGAGCGACCTCCCTAGCTTAGCCTCGTTTCTGCAATCGGGAACCACCAGTGATGTAAGTAAGTAACCGAAATCGAGAGTAAGAGGGGGAAAGAGAGCGATTGAGAATCAGCGACTCAGGGCTGCGATAGAGGGGACGACAGCGACAGGTCACAGCAGTAGGGGCACGATCGAGGAAAGCTTGATCGAGGATTTGGATTGGAATCAAAGGTCGAGTTGCTGTGTGATTCACGGTGGCAGCAACGTTTTAGGCAAGTTCGACTCCCTCTTGTAATCTCGGTTTTTCTACATTGTGATGCTTCTGCCTCGAATTGCTCATGATGCTAAGATATAATACGATGATGGTTCTAGAAATATGCTAAGAGCATGGTGCATTGGTTTGGGTTTGGGTCTGGGTAGCACACAGTGAGATAATTGTACTGTCTTTCTACTTCATCTATCAAAATCTATTTAATCACCCTTAGAAACGATCTGTAGAGTTGGTGGGCATGGCCAAAGATCAAGAAAATAATGAATTGAACATGTGAGCATTAAATTGGTAACTTTGGTTCACAACTACTTGGTATGTGGTTGGCTAGACTAAGGTATAGTTTGTTTCGCAGAATTCGAAGGAATATAATTGATTTTAAATTCCATTCAGCTCAACAATGGAATGGACTTTCTATTACTTGAGGGAATGTAAACATCCCAAAGAAAGAGATTTCATTCAAAAACAAGTTTACCAAACGCAATACAACACGGAATTTGATTTCAATTCCATTCCATTCCTTCGAATTCTGCGAAACAAACTGGACCTAATAGTTTAGTGGGAGGTATTTCATGTTTGAGTTAAATAATTAAAGAGGAACAAATAACTGTGACTGTTTTAATTATTGCAAACAAATAAAAGATGGAAACAAACTTGAATCACATAATTATAACAAGAGTTAACTAATGATAACTTATATTTACAGACGGATGAAAGAGGAACTAACTTGGGTGATACGAATAAGCTTAGTGAGGTCTCCGTTTGTGATTTAAGGTATGGATATCTATACTTTTGCTATTGTTATACAGATTCTATCTTTTAACTAAAAGTTCTTGATTGTCTCGATTCATGCTCGTTTGTATGGATTCTTTGCTCCTTTTATAATAATTGTAGTCGTTTCGTCAATAAAGATTCTTGCTCATCTTTGTTTTCTTGGTTCTATCAACATGTGGTTATTGAGATTTTCATACGTATGTCTACCCTTTAATAAGGATTCTTGTTTTCTTTAAATTCAAATTTTATCAAACTATTGTGGATTCTTGTTTTCTTTAAATTCAAATTTTATCAAACTATTGTGTTTTCAAATCCGGTTAGTCCCAAAACCTTGTCTTTTCATTTCAAAATTAAATATGAGTTTAGTTTTTTTCATGTCTTATATTGTTTAGTTAAGTTGGTTAGACTTCATTCGTTCATCGACTTAGTGTTTATTATTATATACCTCTTAGACTTGTCTTTTAAGATTGTGTAGTGTTAATGTCTTATTGTTATTGTCTTATGGTTAGTGCTTTGAAGGTCATGGTTACATTGTTATTGCAATTTTGTTATTCATTCTTTATTGTATTGTCCGTTTAACTCTGGGTATGCGAGCTATTAACCACCTATGGGGGTACCATAGGCGCGTCACTATGGCACCGGTGGCGTGACACTTCTGTAATGATGTGATTTGTTACGGCGTCTCCTCGTTATGGTGTGATAAGGGTTTTAGTAGGCGTATTGGTTAACCATAGTTATTGCATTGATATTGTTTGTGGATAGAGACGTAGTGCCAAACACCTTATCCACCATTGTTTGGTACCTTGGATCTACACGTCCATGTACCCATTGTTTACTGGCTGATGCTTGTTTATACAAGTGTCGGTATTATTGAGCTCGGATTGTTCATACCCCATTGATTCGTTACTTATGGTCCTGCTTTCATATTTGTTTGTTTTTTTAGTCTTACTATCCGATATGTCGTGTTCGTATTGTTTTTCGTTTGTTTTGTATCCGCGCACTAGGTATTTGGCTCAACCACATTTTCTTTCCATGCGGGAGGTTTACACGGGAATTGAAGGGTAAAGAGATCGAGAGCAAAGCACAAGTTGTTTGAGGTATTAATTATTAGATTTTTGTTTTGTTTTGTATCATATGAGAAGTCTCCGGAAACGGGGTGTTATATGTACGGTTCCAATTTATAAATTTAATGCATCAAATAAATAAACTATATTTAATATCAATAAAAAAAACTAACCTTTATTAATCTAAATTATAGAATCATAACCTTTCATTTAATTAAAATTAACATTTATTTAATTGACTATCCGTGTGTTACACAGACATCTAAACTAGTTATTGTTTAAATAATTAGGCCGATTTTAATTAATTAAATCGGTTTTAAAATAATCAGGATATTTGGCTTTATCTTAATGATTTAAATAGTTTATCTATCCATCAAGTTATATATATTAAAAGGAAGTTTGAATAAATAAAAACTCCATTATTTTAATAGAGTTGTAATCTTATTTGGATAGGTTTTCTAAACCTACAAGAGCATGGGGTGTGGTCTAAGCATATACTCGGTATGCATATGTGGAATTTGAAGCATCCAAGCAAACACCACCCTCACTTTTAGGTACCGAAAATTTCAATGCTTTTCGGCATTGAAATGCCGGAAGAGAGAGGAAAGAGAAAGAGAGATAAAAGGAGAGAGGAGAGAGAGAAAAAAAATAGGAGAGTGGTATTTTTTAAATTGAAGTATGTGAAGTGTGCGAAACGTGTGTAGTACCTAGGTTTAAGCATGCTTCAAGCATGTAGTGGGTTATGCTGATATGTCGTTGATGTATCGCTGATGTGGCTTGAAGCATGAGATGCTTCTTATTGTCAACCAATGCTCTAAATAAGGGGCTTTGGTTTAGCTTTCTAAGTTAAACAAATTTTAGTAAAAAAGAAACCGAAAAACCTCCCCTATTTCTCCATCTTTTTTTTTCGTTGACTTCAGGGAGGCTAAAACTGAGTTCGGTTTTTGTTGACTTCAACCAAGTTCAAGAATTCCAAGTGTTCGGGTTTTGATTGTGGTTGTTGTATTCGGCTAGTATGAGGACTGTCTGCATTATTACGCGTGGAATAACTTAACAACCGAGGTAAATATTACTAATCTTCTTGTAGGATTATTCTATTGAGGTATATTGAAAACTAAATATGCTTTTGGGTTTCTTGAATTTTTTTAAAATCGTGTTTTGCTTTATAAGTTTCCTAGAAACTCTAAATCTTGTTACTAAAATCGATTAACAAGTTTATATTTCATTGGTTAATTTGACTCCTAAAACCCAACCCGAAGTTGAGTCATGACATTCTTCTCCATTATAGTAGCTCTAAGTAAGGGAATGAAAGGGAGTGAAAAGGTGTGATCTTTTTCAAATGAGGTGGTGACCTCCCTTATTTATAGGGAAGAAGGCCATTGGACTAATTCTTTTGAACTGGATCACTAAGATGAACTCAATCTCAAATCATGAAAGTTGGTTGCATTATCAGATGACATAAACAAACTTTGTAGATGATTGGTAGCTATATTTAGATGGAAGCATAAACATATGCCTATAATTGATTATCACAAATACATGTAAAACCCTAACTTCATTTCTTGATGCAAGAAAATCAAAGTACAAGTGGTTGTGGTTCAAAGAGATATCTTACGGTTCAGGGAGAGAGAGAGAGAAATAGATATATACTAGCATTGTACCCGCGTAATGTGGCCGTAACGATAATAGTTTGTGCTCGACAACATGTTTGATTTAGGCTATTGCTTTAAATGTTTGTATCTTATGCATAGACACATGTACTACTTAAAATTAAATAGTGTTGTTGGTATGAATGTGAACTTGTGAAGCATTTGCCACACGAACTCATATTTTTGATATGATGCATGTAAATCACATGTTCTTACTATTTGCTTTAAGCAACTTCCATTATATATGGATCTCAATATTCTGTTTATTATTTTAAGAGTTTGAGATTGCTTAGTAAAAACTTCATAACTTAATTAACAAATTTAGACCAGGAAATAATCTTTACTGCTTAATAGTATTTAAGTTGGGTGTTGTTATACTTAACATGCTATTTTGGGTGTAACAGATACGTTGCTGTCAGCAATGAGCCGTTTTTGAAATCCTACAACGACTCCTTTGACAAAACAACCTTCCTGGCACTTGAAATTATCCAAAATGCCCTTAATGAAAGCCGGGCTCGGCGACAAAGTTAAGGCCACGGTACTGTCAAAATGCCAATGTTTACGGTTCTCCAGATAACAACCCGGTCAACGACTAAATGGTCCAACTCATGAAATTCCTAACTCAAAATAACGCACCCTTTACAGTCAATATATACCCGTTTTAAGTCTTTACGTGACTAACGATTTTTCAGCTGATTTCAGTACTCTTCTCTCACAACCTTCATATGCAAAATCTGTGTTGTCATCCATTGTTTGATTGAATATAGGTTTCTGCACAATGGAAGAGTTAACAATTTGTGTTACCAACTTACTTGCACCATGAATTCCACTTAATGGCATCTTATAATAAATCTACTGTACAACTTTATCGTTCTGACATTACATGCTACAACCATTGTGAGTAGCATAATGAAAATGTTGAATTTTTAGTAGGTTTTTGTATGTTACTCCTATCACCTGTCCAATGAATTGCCATAAAGAACATTGTTCTAAGACTATCCAATTATAAGCTATGTTTAGGTTAAATGAAAAAAAAATGAATAATATAATGAAGCTAAAAATTGAGACAAAGGAGATTGAATTAACTAAAAAATTTGTACCACTAATAAAATGTATAGCAATACACATGGTATATACATATTTTACTAAGAATTTACCCTAAGGCTATACATTTACACGTTCATAAACCTCCCTAGTATGAAAATGTTGAATTTGAGAAACAAAATATATAATTTATATCAAAGTTGTCGACATCCGTAAACAACCAATAGGAAACAAACTCAAGGAAATTATATTATATATTTATTTATATATTTATATATATGAAATAAAATAAACTTTACAGTTTAAATTATAACATGGGTCCCACCCGTGACAAGCCAAAATGGAATTCGCATCTGTGTTTACATTTCATTTCACTATTAAATGACCGAATGAAATCACTTCTATATATAAAATAATAAAAGTGAGGTGACATTAATTTAATTATTTAAAGTAGTAATTAATGCCGAACAATGTGTCATCAGAGATCTAAGTCCAGAAATACAAATGGCATAAGCATGAAGGTTAGAGTGAGGCAAAGGAGGCTGAGTACAGATTCAAGAATCATGAAGCTTTTCATAGTCATGATCAGTCTCTTATTATTGGGGAAATGTGCAAATGGGTATGCAGATTTTCATCCCAATACAACCCAAATGCTATCTTTTATAGAAAAATTTTCTAATTTTCAACAATCTGCTGCTGTTTATAAGCCTCTGTATGTGGGTCTCACTCTCATTCCAGGAGCTGCAGCAAAAGGCGCTGGTAGGTTCACATTCACATTCATATTCTCACAAATCTTTTGTATTTCCAAAAGGGGATTTGATTATAAACCCACATTTGTGTTTTTGATTTGATGTGCTTCCAAATCTGGATCAAATCTGAGTTTCTATTTGTAGTTGATTTGCAGATTTGGGTGTTTTTGATTTGGGTCCACATTTCTAGGTTGTTTTTCTTTGATGGGTTTATATTCATTCTTCAGCTTTCGTGTGTTTTAAGCACTTTAATCCTTTGTTTATTGCAGTTCCTAGGTTTCTCTGTGATTTGATTAATGAGATGTTTTGTTTGTGATTTACGCATTTCAGCTAAGATTTTGACTTTAAATAGTCAAATCAGTCCTGCTCAGATTCAAAATTGACGCTTGTTTTCATGTTCTTTTTTTTAATCTTATTTCTCCCTCCTGATTGTTCCTTTTCTTATGATTTTAATATTTATGACTTTCCAATCTGTCAGCAAGTAAACAGCAAGAGATATGCAATTTATAAAGTAGAAAGTCAAAAATTGACTTTTATGGCAATAATTTTGTGTCTTTCACTTTTGCTTTACAATTCTACAGTATGCTTGGATGGAACAGTACCTGGGTATCATCTACACCGTGGATTCGGTTCGGGTTCTAACAGTTGGCTGGTTCATTTGGAGGTTTGTGACTGCCTTAAGAATGTTATCATTTTCAAATATTTTATATTTATCTATGTATTATAGTTAGGAATTAGGATCATATAAAAATTATATATTCATTAGATGCAATCTGAAACAAGTGACAAAGAATACTTCTGACAGTTCTTACCAAATACATAGTTTATATTAGAAATTTAGAACCCATTTGGAGTGGATCTTGATATTAAGTGTATTTGATCCCAATAATAAGTATAATGTTGATAGGGTGGAGGATGGTGTAACAGCGTTAGAACTTGTGTTTATCGCAAAACAACAAGGCGTGGATCGTCGAAATATTTTGAAAAGCAGTTGGCTTTTACAGGAATACTGAGTAACAAGCCAGAAGAAAATCCAGGTGATTTTTTCATGATAAAAACAGTTATAATATTGTTATATTTGCAATGAGGAATGAGTTTTGCCTTAATTAACATGAATTCTTGCCTAGATTTTTTCAATTGGAATCGTGTGAAGGTTCGTTATTGTGATGGTGCCTCCTTCACTGGGGATTCTGAAGATAAGGTATATGGCTATACGCAACAAATCGCTATCATTTTATAATAATTATTTTCCTTACATGTTTGTGATAAATATGGTATTATCCTTGGATAGTTCGATCAAACATGAAATTTTGAATATTTTCTTCTTAGGTTCATAATCTGCAATTTAGAGGACAAAAAATATGGTTGGCTGCCATGGAAGAGTTAAAGTCGCAAGGAATGCGGTACGCTAACCAGGTAAACTTTAACCTGTTTTTTTTTACTTTCAAGCAAATTTACTTATTTGCCTGTTACAGTTATGGTAGTTACATGTGATAATCAAATAATATTTTGACTTTTAGTTAAACACCCGTATAAATATATTTTGACCCGGTTTTCAGGCCCTTCTTTCTGGGTGCTCAGCGGGTGGCCTGGCTTCTATTTTACATTGTGATGAGTTCCGAGGTCTATTCTCAAGAAGAACTAAAGTCAAGTGTTTTGCTGATGCTGGAATGTTCATGGATGCGTAGGTCCCATTAGTTACTTCTATGTAGAGATGTTAATTTCGATTCAGTTACTTGTGAATGGGTTGGGTTGACGTGGGTGGTGTTTCATCTCAAACGGGTCAAACAAATTATGGGTCGAAGCATAAAATAGTCTTGAACCTTTTTCTAAAAATTGACAAAAAAGTGATTGTAGGTCAACTCGACCTGGACGGTCTATTTTGACCCGTTTCAACCCGAACCCATTTTGGTCGTATCCAACACGCCCATCATACCACCTCCACTTGTACTATTCAAATGCCATACTTTGTTTATTTATACACACACACACACACACACAATCTTGAAGCGTCCTTTATTTAAATGTAGGCGTGATGTATCTGGTGGACACACACTTAGAAACATGTACCAAGGTGTTGTTACCTTGCAGGTACTTGTAACTTTTATTATTTTAAATATTATTATTGTCTTCGTCGTCGTTATTATTATTATTTGATATCAATGTATCGAGACATGGGCATAATCCGTTTCTGAATTATATTTAAATAATTCGAACAGGGGGCTGCTAAAAACTTGCCAAGAACATGCACCAACCACCTTGATCCAACTTCTGTAAGTGTTCTTCTCAATTTGCATGAATTTATGAGAAAGATATCATCTTGCTAATGTTTTTTTTTTTTTAATTCTTAACACTTTGTTTTCCTCCCTTTTCAGTGTTTTTTCCCACAAAACATTATATCAAATCTCAGAACCCCTATGTTCCTCCTCAATGCAGCCTATGATTCTTGGCAGGTAAATATTTTTACTTGTTCAAACCATTTTACCAATGTTATTGTTCTGTCATTTTTTATTATTTTATTTTTAAATATAACCATAAGTGGCATATTGACATGATAAGAAATAATCATAATCAGAAACATGGTTTAGTAGATATGGTTTGCTTGAGGCTGTAATAATTACTTTCTATGGTGTTGACATTTTTGCAAATATTAGTTACCTTAATCATTAATAGATAGAAAGCGACCCGTATATATAATTTCATTTTACCTTCTAATTAATTTATAATCTCTCAGATTATCGCCAGTTTAGCTGCACCATCCGCTGATCCTCACGGTACTTGGAAGGCATGCCAAAAGAACCCTGCAAGTTGTTCACCCTCACAGATAAATTTTCTTCAAGGTAACGCGATTCCAAAATATTAATATTATGCCACATATATATTTGCAGATATGATCACAATAGTTACATTGTTTCAAAGAATAATTTAGAAGGTTTTATGCATTACCTGGTTTCCTTTTAAGCTAATTTTTTTATTTTACCCGTTTGACTTGTTAGAAATATAACCTTAACTCGAATTGACCAATGTTCACGTAAAACTAAAATTCGATCAGTTTACTAATGTAATACCCTATGTGTTGAGCAGGTTTTAGAAATCAGATGCTCAATTCAATCAAAAGATTCTCGATGTCCAAACAGAATGGATTGTTTATAAATTCGTGTTTTGCTCATTGCCAATCAGAAAGGCAGGATACATGGTTTGCTGATAATTCTCCTCTTCTTGGAAACAAGGTATTATCAACTTCTTTACATTTATTTAGTGCTTGTAAACGGAATCATTTTTTACGTCTTTTTTTAATGATTACTCCAAGACCGCGTTTGGTAATTAAGTGCAACGACATGGAATGGAATTCAAGATTCCTGACCAAATTCCATGTCATGTTTGGATTGCAAATATAAGGAAAATTCAGTTCTCTGTCAAACTCTTTAAATTCAATAATCTAAAAGAAATTGACATTCTTTTGGTATATCAAGGAATTGAATTCCATTCCATGACAATTCCTGGATTGAAATATGAAAGAATGGAATGACTCATTCCTCATGGAATGTGATTCCTTCCATGTTGCTTAATATTTACCAAAAATTTTAATTTTCAGCAACACTCATTTTCATTTTCAACAACCTTTTAAAAACTTTATAAATCATATTAATATTTACCAAAAAATATCTAATTTTCATTTTTCTGTTATCTTAGTTGATAGTTTATTTAATTAAATTTTTAATTATTTGATATTAATATCATTGTCATGATTGTATTAACAATTTTTCGGCATTTTACTTTCTATTATTGATTGGGGTTTATATTGGAAGTACTCAAGTACTCACTCAATAGGCCCTCAACATTTTGTTTTTAGTGTTTAGACCCTGATACCCTTTTGTCTATTTAAAAATATACATATAATATATATGATATTTGACTTGCATGGGTCTAAGTGTCAAACAGTCATAAACTCATAATTCAGTAATGTATGATTTAATTTTCAATTGTAATTGTTTTATATTTGCTTAACCCAAATACCTTTTGTTTTAATTCTCAACTATAGGGGTTAACCATCATGAATTTTTTTTGAGGGGCTTAATCTTTAAATGTTGAAAAGTGAGGGTTTTTTAATTCTCAAGTATAGGGGTTAACCATCATGATATTTGACTTTCGATGGGTCAAATAGTCCCGCTGTAGACACAAGTGTATATTAGATGGGTGTGTGTTTGACTGTTTGCTATTAAAAAAAATTATTACCTTATTGTTATTATTATAATTTTGATTATTTTATCTTGAGTATATTTAGTTGCTATAACTTTAAATATCATGACTCTTACGAGTCGAGTCACAGACTTAGAAATCAGGATTTCGGGTCACGCGTCTCTACTAGTTATTGTTCTTATTTGTTTATTATTATTATTATTGTTGTTTTTTTCAAAGGTATATGTGAAACCACACATGAAAATAGAAATAAAAGGGATTTAATTGCAATTCCATTTCATCAGCTGTCAACCAAACACAAGGCTTAACTAGAATCAATTCTATTCCAATTTCTTCATATTCCAATTAATTTGGCAATTTGTAACTAAATAGCCCCCAAGATTCGAGCCCCTGACCCAAACAATCTCCTTTTGAAATCACAAAAGAAACGCTAACCACTTTCGTGTGTTGTGTACAGGCAATTGCCTTGGCCGTTGGAGACTGGTTTTTCGATCGTTCATCTGTCAAACAAATCGACTGCCCGTATCCGTGTGACAAAACTTGTCACAACCTCGTATTTAGAGCGTAATGGCAACCGTTGATCAGGCTCGCGGGCTAGTTACATCATTTTAAGTATATTACAAGGATATTTTTCATAAGTTTATTTCTATTTTACTCATTGATTTATTCTACCTCTTTGAAAGTAGAGAAGAATATGCATCAAAGGAGAATAATATGGTAAGCTTGTAACTCCTCACTTTCTCACAAAACCAGAGGGAGTGAGAATTGTTATAGAAGAAAAACATTTACATTAATACTTGCTATTTACCCTTTCTCCTTTTAACCTGTTACAAGTAGAACATTATTTAAGGAAGATGATTTATACACAACTGATTTTTACAATACATAACAATTAGTTGTTGTTTGGATTATTATACCTTTGAATATGTGGATAAGAATAAAAGATAGTGAGATTCTAAGAGCATAAAAATCATAATTGTTGTGTATGGCAAAAACTTATTGTGTACAAATCATTTTTCATTATTTAATTCTATATTATTTGTTTGTTAATAATCATGATTACTTACCACTTTTAGGTATTAATTGTAATGATTTAAAAAGTTAACCTAATTGTAAAAAAGATTATAAACAATATTTATTTTTATATTATTTATTTGTTACTAATCATGTGTAATTACCTTTTCTATGTATCAATTATAATTATAATGATTAATAAAGTTTACATAAATTGTGGTATTTTTATCTACTAGTCATTGTCATAGACAAAGCAAAGTACTTTTTATATATTAATCATAACTATAATGATTAAAAAAAGTTAACCTAAAGTAGTAACAATTATAGTTGTATACAATATTTTTTAAATTGTTATGAATTTGATTAAATGTTCTTTATCAAGTTCATGAGGTGTAGCCCAGTGGTATTGGGGTTTTACTCCATAGCTCAGGTCTTGGGTTCGAGTTTGGGCAATGGGAGTTTTTCTAATAAAATGGTGGAGGGTATTACTCCCTCATGGTGCGTGGCTTGGGGCTTGCATACTGTCCTATATGAATGTCACTGCGGACCCAGCCCACTAAATTCGCTGTTCAAAAAAAAAGTTCATAAGTGATGTTCGTCCTAACCACTCTTAAAACCGTTACCTGCTACCACTCTCCCATCACATAGGTATTCAAACCCATATATTAAACAAACAAATAAATAAAACACATTCATTGGAATGCCTACTAAAAAACACTAACCGATACACTAGGGATGACAATTGTCACCCGATTCAATGATCATTCACCCAAACTGATCCATATGTTATAGATATAGATGAAATTAAATGAGTTAATATCGGATATGGAGTAGACATGAATGTTTAGTATGGATAACGATTTTTCGTCCATGGATCAATCTGCTAACCTGAATTAAATTTGATATAATTATAATTTTATATAATTAAGTATAATTTCATATATGTATTTTAATTTTAAAA
>JAUEJL010099841.1:0-13351 GCA_032274825.1 Drosophyllum lusitanicum
TAAAAGATATTTTTATATTTTTTAAAAAGAGTATTTATAAAAATTATTAAATATAAATGTTTTATTTACATACCCGAGCACCGCACGAGTATAACACTAGTTAATAAAAGATATATGGTATTAAATTTGCAACGACTTAATTTTTCCTCATGATAATATATATATCTAAAAAGGATTTAGATGTTTTTCCCAAACTAAAAATATTACAAGTCACTTTGCAAAACATCTGTCCATTGAAAATTTGGAGTTTTAGTGAAATTATTGGCTTTCCAAAATAAATTAGAAAGTGGTCACTAAATCTGTTTACTAAAGGTGGCCCCTTTATATATATGTCACAAGATGTAACATCCCATGCATTTTCTGAATTTTTTTAAACTAAAGTATGATAGAACTATAATATCATAAATAAATAATACGTGCACTCTTTAATTTAACGGGTATTACGTACATTTTACAAAACTTTAAAGCATTTCTATTTCTACAATAATCCTCTGCTTACGTATTTACCCATTTCATATCATTTAGCATATAATGACGCATCTAACCATTTAGCATATCATTATACCCTTTAACCGCTTGGCATATATATAATGATGACTTAATATTTAGTTGGGCAAACTGCATGAATATATAACAAACTTTATTCGGGCGTAATATTTAATTGGACAAATTGCATTTTCATTTTGATGTAACAATGGATATTATTCAGGCCTAATATTTAACTAGACAAACTGCATGAAAATACAATAAACTTTAACTAAACTTCCATTGTTTTTTTTGAACAGCAATAAATTTCTTTCAGCTAAACATGAAAACACAAAGCTTACAGTGTATCACTACTCCAAACAGACTCAAAATGAAATCAAAGACTTCTACCCATTACCATACACTAAATCTTGGGACTATCCCTGCATCATGTAGCACTTTAAATGCGAAAACAGCCAAACACAGTTGTACACCCTCATTACATACTTTAATCCTTCACCTGTTACATTAGTAACCATTTGAAAATTACTGATCACTTTTCATATTACCTATTTTCCACCAACATGCATACCACTTAGGTCTCTTTGAAAACTTTATTTTTGGCCGTCATCTTGCATTATTCTTCAGTTGTCCTCCCAAATTTGCTTTCTTGTACTTCATTGATTGAAAGATGGGCTGAGCGTAACACAAGTCTGCTGCATGATCTAGTTTTCCATCTCCATCTAATTATTGAGCTGCTAGATTGTTCCCGCAATGTTCCACTGATCTCATATATTGAGTCAAAACAGGTAGCATACAATCAAACCCAACCCTTGCCCAACCCAAGTCCCATGATATAAAATGGACAGTGGTGTTCATTACAATTATTTGATTGGTTGGGACCACCAATCTGCCCCAAAGACTCAGAGGCTCAAAAGGGTTACCTCACACACTCAGGTAAATAAATAGCTAACACTTCTCCCGGACTAATATCAATCCCTATCCATCTGTTCTTCATGTCTACATACAATATAAACTTACACCTCCTTTCTCCCCTCAGAACACACATCGCTCAGAGACATTCAGCTAAGCTACCATTGTACACAATTAACTTAAGTTTTTTAAAATAATACAAATAATTTGCTTATTTCTCCTATTGTATATAAGATGTAACCTGAACTACAAGTTACAGGTCATTTTATTTTATTTTTTCATTATTTTCGTATTTTTAAATTAGTTGTTCCTGATGTGTTCATATATTCTTGGTGTTCTTTGAGTCCAGAAATCCAACTCTTCATTTAAACAATAAACAAAATGTTATACACTGATCTAAACAAATATGAATAAGAATCAAATATTAACCTAGAAATCATAGATATATGAACTCGTATGAAGAACTTGATCCCACATGAAGATGAATATGAAGAATAATGAAAACCCTAAATTATAAGCTCCCAGATCTAAAAATGAACAATGAAATCCTAAATTTGAGATAAAAAAACAATGGAAACCTTAAATATGAGTTGAAGAACAATCAAAACCCTAAACACAAACGTCAGTGGTGGTGGTTTGAAGGGCGGTGGTATTTTGAAGGATGTAATGTCGATGGAGGTTTGAAGGAGGTGACGGTGTGTTGGTTTGAAGGCGGCGATGTCGATATCAGTTTGAAAGCGGCGAGGTGGTGTTGGTTTGAAGGCATCGGCGGTAGTAGATCTGAAACAGCGTCTGTAGTGTTGTGAAGAAGGCAGTAGTGGAGTGAAGGTGACGATGACGGTGACAGTTTGAAGGCGGCAACACGGTGCTGGTTTGAAGGCAGCATTAGTAGTAGATCTGAAACCCTGTTAGCGATGGTGGTGTGAAGAAGGTGGTGGTGATCTAAAACTCCCTTGTACGTAGGAGGCGGTGGTGATATGAAACTCTCTTGTAGATTTGAACAATTTACTCCTCTTCACTAGTAGTTCTGAAAAGTTACCCACTATCTTCATAAAACACACTCGTGTCTTCCTTAATTTTCTTTATTAAAATAATTAAAAAACCAAATAATAATAATAAATAACCTACTATCATAGGTCATATGCATACAATGTAGACTTTTATAAAGTTAGTTGTGTACGTTGTTTTAGAAAAATTAAGGTTGATTATATACAATGATTTTCTCTTTTCTACTCTACTTTCTCAATGTGCTAAAACATCACATCTATCTCATTTTCTTCAAGACTTATACATTTACCTTAATAGGGGACAACTCTAATTACATAAGTATAAACATATAATCCAACTTAAACAAATCCTCAAAGCATGACTTGCTTAAAACTAAGATGTTGTCAAATAAGAAAAAATGAAACAAAGTAAAAACGCGATTCCATATGTTGGTTTGACTAAATAAGTTCCATTAATTATCTAATAATTCTAGTAATAATCCAATCGGTCATCTGATAATTAACACGGTTAAGATTAGAATCAAAGAACCCTAATACATAGCTAAATTGAAAGTAAAGATCATTTCTTCTTGCTTGATTAAGCATTGATTACCATTATGTCTTCTTTCTATTTTGCCTTAATCTTAGCTTCGATCGAATTTTAACATATATAAAATACTTATAATGACTTATAAATAGCAAAATAAAAAATGTATCTTTCTCATCAGCTCTAGAGAATTGTCGGAAGTAGATTATAATGTTTTAGGTACATTCAAATGGGATCAGTATTTAATCTAGTATATATTTCAATTCAGCACCTAATTAAGTAATTCCTTCGAAATTCGAGCCTTCAATTCGTTGAAGATTATTAATGCAAAGTCTTATTTTTATTAGAAAAAATGTCAACGCTCTTGATCCAAGAAAACAGGTCAACTCCAAACAAGAGCAAGAATTAGGAAAAAATTGGATATGTATATATACGATTATTCAACTCTCTTGTTGATCATAAATATTTATAGATTTGGTTTAATTAATTAATTTAACTACCGGCTTAATTTTATATATATATATATATATATATATATGTGTGTGTGTGTGTGTGTGTGTGTGTGTGTGTGTATTTGTGTAAAACTTTTATGAAATTTTATATGAGTAAAACTATACAATAATTTATGAGTAATAATTGGAAAAACGTATAAGTAAAATAGTAAAACTAAAATAATATATACATTAACATCTACAATAATTTATTAATTTATGACATTTTTTTGGTTTGCAATAAAAAATAAAAGAAAATTTTCATACTGTCGAATGAATAGATTTGTGTTTTAGTACTTTAGGGGGTGTGCGTGTGTGTATGTATATGACAATTTCCTAAAAACACAAATTTGTACGCAGTCAATTTATCCTTTTTATCCTTTATAAGAATTTTCGTAGTACGTTTTGCATACAAACTTTTCTTATATTATATTAATTATGCGTTCAATTTAATCAATCGCCTTTTGTAGGCGACGTATAATACTTTGAACTACGCGCTCATCAAGATATCTGTTGAATTTACTAGCTTTTAATATTTATGGTCGTTTTATTTCCAAATAAATTAAATACGTACGTACATTATAGATCGAGTGGCTATTTACATATTTTCTAATGATTTTAGTTGTGTTTCTCTCATAATTAATGTGATTAAGTAATGCAACACCCCAACACTCGTAGTTGTTCATAGTTACTAGCAGAGATAATGTAAATTAGGTTTTAGTGTATGATGATCAGTCCAATTTTATAAATGGGCTAAGGTCAATTAATTAGGGTTTCATATTACGATTTCTTTTATATTCTTTGTACTTTATAGATAGTTATTAATATAATGTAAAATACCTATAGAGTTTTCATTATTCTGCAGTTAGCATGTTGGATCTCACTAATGATGGCATCTTTAGTTGAAAAATGTTGGGGATCGAGTATATGAACGGGTAAGAATTAAATTGATCTGGATTGTGTATGAAAATCATTTTTCTAAATTGAATATTCGATTTCTAACAGATTATCATTATAACATCTCACCTTACTATGACACAGTATTATTCACTTTGCCCACTTGCTTCTGCGACCAAGTTAGAACTTAATTTTCAATGGGTCACTCATCTTCTAGGACTGCTCCCCTCATGCACGCTTAACTGTAGAGTCTTCATGAGTACTATTGTATTTGTGGCACTAAAACGCGTTATGCAGTGTATGACCAAAATTTACTTATAAAACCAAAATCTCTTTTGTCTACAATGCGGAGTGTTACAATCGCGAAATAAAAATTAGGGATAATCAAGAATGTTCTATTCGCTAACGTATATGTAAACTCGAGTTGACTTATTCTATTTTTAGTCACTCACAATGGTTAATTTAGCACTCATGGCCGTAAAAGTCAGTTACTTATTGTTAACAACGGTTAATTATTATTTTGAAAGCATTTATGAAACAGAGTTATTAGATCAAAAGTTGTGTTTAAGGAATTTTATTTATTTTATGTCTGTAATCTTGGGTAGCTTTGCTAAAAACTTGTTACTTTATGTTTGTATGCTCTAAAGCATACTTCTAAACAACAAGCTGGTTCAATATATCGAAACCATGATGACCTGGATGATCATGATTATCATAAGGGGGAGATGAGGCTAATATGGAATGGAGGTTAAGATTTGTGCTAATGTTCATATTGAAGAAGAGATTAAACCAGTTCAAACTGAAAAAGTTATCTAAAGAAACAGAAAGTTTAAAAATCTGGTTCAAAGTCGATGAAGCTTGGTGATGACAATATCGGTCTCGATAGCATAATATGTAAATTGTTTCTTATTTTGATGTACGTAGCTAGGTATTTGATTGATCCAAATGTTGAAAAGACTGAGGGTTAAAGAAATAAGGTGGGATAAAGAGAGAATGGTTGATGTCGTGAGATTGAAATGATGATTATTGATTTTGATCAACAATTAAGGATGACAACAAAACCCGATCCCAATGGGAATCTCTGAACCCGACACTTTTAGGATGAGTAAATGGTTATGGAACAAAGTAATAGATTTCTTTTAAAAAATTCGGCAGGTTTAGGACAGTTATGACTTTAGTCAACCATCCAATTACCCGATCACATACCCGGTCCTATTTACCCGACCTGGCCCATTTATATTTTATAAGATATTATATTACTAACATATTATGATTTTTAAGTTTTATCTTAATCTTTATTTAAAATTATAACTTGACTATGTATAATAATAATAATGAAGGTAAATATACATCACATTAAAAACTTTGGAATTAGTCATATATCTTTTAATTACGGTATTAGTTTTAATATCCAATTTTATTTGTTTATTTTTACAATTCTATACTATTCACTTAGAACATTTTCAACTTTTGGAACTAATAATGCGAGAAAATAGACTATTAATCATTAACTATTATTTTTACTGTTTACATAATGATTTGATTAAGCTTATTATAAAATTTAGATTTTTTAAACATGTATGTGAATGATTATACTATGTAACATTTATTAAATTTTGAAGTTGTTAATGTACGTTGTTAGAGATTAAAATTTAAAAAAAAGACAAATTAACTTATTGTTTTTGATGTGATTAAGATCAAGTTTTAATAAACGAAAATCCTTATTTTTAAATTTTAATCGACTATGATCCTTAATTAATTGGGATATCCGATACCCTCGGATATACCAACGAACCCAATGATTATTTAGTAACCGGGTACTCAATGGGACATGACAGGATATGTGACATGATTTCATAATCGGGTATGAGACTGAAATCATAAATACCCTTCAATTTCCATCCCTTATGAACAAGAAGAAAACCATCTATTATGCAAGATCGATGTTGATGCTAAAGTCATGATGAGTTTACAAGATGATCTACCTTTCAACTTCTTCACCACAACATCAAACTCCACAATCTTTAACACATCAACAACAACAAGATCACAAGATAAACTAAATACTAACGTGAACTTCTTGAAATTCAATAGGAATGCATGCAAGCCAAGGATCGAGCTGAGGTACAATAAAATTTGGCTAATTTCTGAGTCGTTCTATATATGATGTTTATGTTATACACAATTTGCTAGCTACAGCTCTTAATTCTACTTAATTATGTACGTAACCCGGCCGGCCATGATTGATCAGAGATCGATAAATATAACATCATAAGGCCATTTCATTAATTTGTTCATAATATTAATGCATCAAAATTTTCTTAATTAGCAAATAATTGAGAAGCAGAAGACTTGCAAAAGCGTTAACAAAAAGAAGTCAAAAACAACGTACGACCAAGAAAATGATCGAAAAACCAACCAAGTTTGCAGTTGGGGCCATTTGAATCACCTTTACTTGGTATGAAGTCCAATCCAAACCCTAAAAGAAACTAAAAACAACGTCGGTGACGTAAGTCTGACCGCCGATAATTGAATTTTTAATATTTTGTTTTTTTGTATGTATGTTTGACTTTTGTATGTAGGAAACTTCAACCATATGATATTTAGCTGTTAATTGGGTATAAACAAATGGATAATTAATAATAAAAATAATAGATTGGCAGTCAGCAAATAGGCCCGTTTCTTGCGGGTCTAACCTACATTTATATAATCTAAAAGACCTAAACGTTGAAGTTGAATTCTTCAAGTTCCTCATTCACATCCATCCTATCTATCTATTTTCTATTTACTACTATATTAATTATTTATATTATATTTATTATTTATTATTTATTCTTAAGAGTTAATTACATAAATAGTCCATGTAGTTATCATGAGATTTCACTTTGTGTAATTTAACTTTTAAAATTATGAAAATAATTACTTTTTTTCACTTTTGATCATTTAGACAAATTGCTTTTAACTTTGACCGTTGTTAAAGGTATTTTGGTTTTTTCTTACTTTATCTTGGTTGGTTTACCTTTTTCCTTTTCTTTTAAATTTATTAATTATTTATGGATTAAACATTATTAAAAAAATTAAAAAAGAAAAAAAGCAAAACAAATCACCATTGTCCGACACATTACTGTGTTTCCTCTACAACCACCATGGGGTCAGTCCATTTACAACGTACCGCCACCATTGTCCGACACATCACTGTGTTTCAAATCGAAGAACATGAGACCCATAAAACAAATCAATTTACTCTTTTAGTAATCCATTGTGTTCCTGTTTCAAACAAATAATCAATTTACAAGTCAGTTACAAAAACTTAATCAAGATCAAGCAGTGAAGCAGAATGTGGGTTTGCATACACAATTGAACAAAAAAATGAACCCTAAATCATTTGACATGTTAAGATTGTGCAAAAAAAAAACCAAATATATACACAAATCTATAGATGAATATACAAACAAATCAAATCTAAGGAAGGTGCTTACTTTATACAAGAATCTAAGCATGTTATCGGTTCTCAACAAGTAAGGCCGCCGCCGTTGCCATCAGCAATAGTCCTCCGGCGGCCAAAATTCATGAAACCCTTGACACCGGAGCCAATATCCTTGAGGAAGTTTTGAAGCATAATTTACTATCTAAGATTTTCAAACTTCCATCAGCTCTGACGAAATCAATAGCGGTGGTGGTTCTTGGTTTCAAAATGTACGTAGCGGTGGTGGTTGTGCAATTCCCAAAATTGTCGGCGACATATAACCAGATCTCAGATTTGCTTTAGATTTACTACAAATACTCCCATTCGGATTTAGGGCTTTTAGAGTTAGAGGAAGATAGAGAAGAGGGAGGGCGGGGTGGTCCGACGGTAGCATTGGTGGTGGTTGTGGTCATCTGATGGATTGATGGTGCTCCAAAGGGTGTTATGGTTGTTGGTGGTCAGAGAAGGGATTAGTAGTGGAGTGGATCGGGCAGAGAGAGAAAGAGAGAGATAGGGGTGTGTCTTTGTTTTTACGAAATAGGGTTATTTGTTTGCACTTTTATTAAAAAGCTATTATTTGAAGGGAATGGATTGTTTACTTACAATGATAAAATAAGAAAAGATCAAAATACCATTTGACTAACGGTCAAAGTTAATAGCAGTTAGTTTAAAAGACAAAAAGTGAAACAAAGTGCACTACAACACAACACCCCCTTTTGTGTCCGACAATTCCGTAGGAAAAGGATATTTCTCTCAGATTTTCCGTGGAATCGATGATGGATAAAAGTTTCGTGGGAAATCATTTCCCTTGGATTTCTCGGGGATTTCCCATGGAATCCGTGGAAAATCCTTTGAAAATTTGCTTTCTGACTCAAATCTGTTGGAAAACTATTGAAAATTTCTCACGGAATCTGATTAGTGGGAAATCCGTTTCGGATGTCTGCTTTTCTTGTACCGGTGCCATAGTGATTATTTTCTTAATTTTTAAAATTAAAGTACTGAAAGTGAAATATCATGACAACCACATAGACCATTTATGTAATTAACTCTAATCTTAATTAATATCCCCTAGCTTGCAAAAATATATCTTTACTATTTCAAATTTTATTGTATATATTCATGATAATATTTAATTTTGTTAACCTTAAACATATTATCATTTGAGTAAATGGCATAAAACACTAAGTAATTAATGTATAAACATATTATCATTTAATTAAAAGATTTAAGTCATCATCAAATATAATAGTAGTTATCATTGATCCATTTCTTTATTTTCTATGTTTAAGTTTATTTGCCCCACTGCATCTAATATATAGTAGTGTGCACTCATTAGACATTACTTAATTTCTCTAATTAGTGAATCAATAAATGGGAGAAGTTTAATCACAATCGAAAAAATAAGCCATTATTTACACATAATGAAAAAAAAACCAAAAAATCAAATAAAATAATGAATACTTGTATATTTTTTAAATTGATAGCAATTAATTAAAATAAGTCTTGGTTTATGAATAAAAAAAGATACTAGTAGTAGTAAAATAATTCGTAGGTGATGGCATGCAATTGGGGCATTGACATTTTTCAAAATTTGATAATTAATATCATTATATTGAATTGAACAAAAGAAAACGTACATATGATTCCTACAAGTCAAACATTGCTGGCCCCCCTGCCCTCATTATAAGAAGAGATCTAAGTTGTATATTTTCCTCATTTATAATTCTATTCAATTCAAAACCAGCTAGCTGCAGTATAGAATACTTTTGACACAGACCACAGCAAGCTAGCAACCCATGGAAGTTGATCTCAGAGAAACCACCACCCAAATCAAGCAGGAAGGTAAAGGAGATGATCGTCATGACGACTGCAAACAAGAGGTACGTAATAGGTCAATCGATTGATCTTCATAATTATTATGATTTATACACAGCTTTGATTTTTATTTGATTAATTTCATCGAAGTTTGAATTAATTAAGGAGAAAGTTGTTCTTGATAAGATGAAAGAAGATGTAAACTTTCTTTCTATTATTCTTGTTTAATTTTCCTTAATTTGCTTTCTCTGAAATGAAGAAGTTGTTCTTGATTTAGATTTTCTTTGCATATTTCTTATTTAGTGTGTAGTTATTCGCTATTTTTGATGACATGAAGAAGTTGTTCTGATATGTTTGAAGCTTGAATTATTTTGTTATTTTTCTGTTTTAATTAATTTTTATAGAAAATTTTCTATCTTAATTATCAACAAATATGTGGGTGTTATTTTTCATAATATATAAATCGCTATATTCTTCTAATTTTCTTATTCGATCAGAGAATAATCTTTTGGTGTGTAGTAGAAATAAAATGCGAAAATTAAACGTTCTAGAAAAATAAAAATATCTTTTTTGGTTTTCTTGAATGTCGAAGTTTGTGGGCTGTGTTTTAAACAAAATCGGGGCTTGCAGATGACAGATATTAACATCATTTGGATAAAATTAATATTGAATATATATATATATATATATATATATATAGAGAGAGAGAGAGAGAGAGAAACTAGCTAGTAACGATATTGAACTCCATATTTGAAAGTCTTGAGTCCTTCATATGCGACTGTTGATCAGTTTTGAATATATATTAAAGACCGATCGAACGAAATATACATATTAGTAGTAGATAAGAATATAATATATAATAGAAAGAAGAAACATTAATTTGATGTTAAAAAATTAGAAAATTAATATAAACCATAGTTTCTTGAAAATTTAAAAAAAAACTTAATTTATGTCCATTCACATGCTGTAAATATTATTTAAAGGACTCTTAATTTTAAAAAGAAAATTCTTAAAACACTTGTGTTATTCTATCCTTAAGACAGTCAGATCTCAATCTCAATATATATATATATATAACTCATCGATCATGATATGTAAATAAATATATATTGCTTACATTTATATGCAATAATCTAATTTCTATCACTTTATAGACTTTTCCATGTATATTCAATCTCAAAAGCTTACATATATATATTATCCCTTTATTTGAATACTTGTAGGTCATAGATTATAAACTTAATTAATCGATCAAAAGAGAGCAATATATACAATAGATTAATATATCTAGCTAGTTTATGTATAATATCATGTAAATTTAGACAACATAAGCTGATTTGGATGAATATTAATGCAGGATGAGAAGCAGTTTGAGTTAACCAAAGCTGAAATGGGTGAAGTTAGAAAAGAAAACCAAAGACTAAAAGTGCATCTGGATCAAATCATGAAGGAATACCAAACCCTTCAAAAGAAGTTCCAAGATATCCTTCATCAACAACAAGAAACTTCAACTCATGATCTAATCACCACCAAGATCAACCACAACAACAAACCACAAATCAACGATGAATCTGAACTTGTTTCCCTCAGTCTAGGAAGAACTTCATCAGCAGAACTGATCAAGAAAGATAAGAGAAGTTCAACTCCTCCAACCAAAAGCGCAGAAGGGTTAGATCTCGGCCTCGAATGCGGGAAATTTGAAATGTCATCCACCACAAATGCTGAATCTTTTATCAATCCGAGCCCAGATAATAGCATGGATCAAGATCAAGCTAAAGATGAAACTGGAGAAACATGGACTCCACAAAAACCTTCAACTCCAAAGAGAAATGCAGATGATCAAGAGGTTTCACAACAAAACCCAACCAAGAAAACTAGGGTTTCTGTCAGGGTTCGCTGCGACACCCCCACGGTAACCATGCATACTTTTTTTTAAACAGCAGTATATATAACCAATTAACTAATATTACTCGTAAATCTACAGTTGTTGTATTTAATACACTGACATATTATGATATTGATTATAATTTGGGTTTTTATTCATACAGATGAACGATGGATGTCAATGGCGAAAATACGGACAAAAGATCGCGAAAGGAAACCCTTGTCCACGAGCATATTATCGTTGCACTGTTTCTCCGACTTGTCCCGTAAGGAAACAAGTACAAAGATGTCCTCAAGATATGTCAATTCTTATCACCACATATGAAGGAACACATAACCACCCCCTTCCAGTGTCCGCCACCGCCATGGCTTCCACCACCTCCGCAGCCGCTAGCATGTTAACATCCGGCTCCTCAACCTCTGGATCAAACCCTAACCCTACCACTAGTTCTCACGGGCTAAACTTTTATCTTAACGAGAATTCAAAACTACAACCGATTTACTTACCACATTCTTCGATATCCCCTTCGCCGTCATGCCCCACTGTGACGCTTGATCTAACTTCAAACACGCTTTCGACATCGTCACCTTACAACTACCGATCATCACCTGCGACCACCGTTTTCCCACCAAGATATTCAACAACAAACCTCAATTTTAGCTCTTTGGAGTCTAACGCATTGCCAATTTCTTGGAACAATGGGTCGCTCAACTATGGAAAAAATCAAATGGGGTCCCTCAACTTTGGGTCAGCACAAACTCAAGAAAATATCTATCATTCTTACATGCATAATAAGAACCTGATGGCAACTTCAACAACTAATCAACATACTCTACAGCCAGACACCATTGAAGCCGCAACAAGGGCGATAACATCAGACCCTAATTTCCATTCGGTATTACAGGCGGCTCTGACGTCAATAATCGGCGGTGGTGCAGTGGGAAGTCAAGGCGGCGGTCATGAGAAATCCGGCCAGATTGTGAAACCGACTGGAGATATATTTCCGGTGTTTTCGAGCTTTCCTTCAACTTCAAACGCAAATAAATGTTCGTCAACTTTCTTCAACAAATCAACAACGATGAATTCTCAAGCTACAGGTTCGAGTTCTTTGCCAGTTTCAAGCTCAAGAAGTAAATCTACTTCACCGGAAACTAGCAGAGACCATGTAGTTTGATCGATATGCATGGTTAGGGTATATTGCACTGAATTTTTTTATTGTATTTTTGTAGTTTTTGACATTTACTTGTTTAAAATAGTCGATGTTCGATGATTGCACAGAGATTAAGCTGTAATTAATCAATAACATTTAATATGTATTGCAACATTTAATATATATAATTATTATATATACATGCGTGTTCGCAATGGCATGATGTATTATGAAGAAAATTGTGCAAGGTAAGATGGCGATTGCAGCCATAATAAATTATGAGTTTACAACGTCCATGACAAATTAATGGATAGAACTTAATTAATTAATGGCTCAATTCGTCATATTAGGCTTTTAGAGCGTAAGTAGTATTAACATGTAAAACTGTCATCACTAATTATTATATCAGCATCATTAACTCATCACCAATAACATACAGTAATAACATATATAGATCATTACATTGGATTTACTCACAACTATTTATCTTAAGTTATATTTGTTGAAATAAAAAACAAATAACTAGTAGGTAAACTCGTTACCCACACCACAAACTCGTAGATAACAAGCATTAATTTAACGAACTTCATTACAAGAAACAAAGCGATTTCCGGCGGCAAAATCCGTCTAAAATCCATCGGAAAACAGCGTTATAGACGGATTTCAGACGGAATAAGGTCCTTGAAAAAAGGGGCCTCGGACTTTCGGTGAGTTTT